>QKWP01000149.1:200284-210497 GCA_003550325.1 Gigaspora rosea | reverse complement strand
AAAAAAAAAAAGTACAGTATAAAGAAAATTAAAAAAAAAATAATAAAATAAAATAAAAAAACCCATATAAAGAAAAATAAAAAAAAATAATAAAATAAAAAGAAAATAAAAACGTATAAAGAAAAAATAAAAAAAAAATAAAAAAAAATAAAGATACAAAAAAAATAAAGAATAATTTAAAAAAAAAAAATCAATACAAAAAAAAAACGATACATATAATAATTTAAAAAAAAAATTGATACAAAAAAAAATAAACGATACATATAATAATTTAAAAAAAAAAAAAAACTCGTGTATGTACACAGGTATTACTGTATTAATTAATTTGCAAATCCGCGTAATATATATAGACCAAAAATAAATAAAAATAACATGCTGTTTTTACTTTATTTATTTGTTTATTTATTTATAATTTTTAATCTTTTTATTTTCCCGATGTAATTCTCCCAAAAAAGGATAAATTGCTAAAAATAAAATATAACATGTGTAAAATCTTAGTAATTCGCTAAAATATTCAATTATTACCTTTTTTAAAATTAACTTGAATTTGCTAAAATTTAAATTTGGACCTTAGATCAAATTTGAATCAATTTGCTAAAAAAAAATATGACATATATCAGAGATGTCCGGGGTCCTAGTAATACTCTAACCCTAACTAACAAAACCATTTAAACTGTTGCATCTTTTAAAAACGAAATTCAACACCTACCTACGATGACACCAATAAGCAGTAGAGCCAGTTGACCAAAGATAACACTAACAAAAACTGACACCAACAAGTGACAATTCCGCAAACCGAAAGACTAGCAAAAGCGAAAACACCAAGCGACAGCACAGTCAAAAACAAAACCAGCAAAGGCAAATCAACAGTACAAATCAGCAAAAACAAAAAATAAACAAAACAACACCAGCGAAATAATGAACCACTAACTACTAATAAACGACGATGTGAAAACACTATAAACACGATACCAACGACGACAGGTACGTACGTACCTACAATAGCGATGCTAAAAAAAAAAGCCACTAAATTAGAAAAACTATAGTGTTAAAAAGAAAAAAAAACGGATGTAAACAAAAAAAAATATATATATGTAGATCATGTAGATCACTAATCTGTGTAACAGGAAAATCCCCTCGGTTAAATGTAGTAATTCTCTTATCGAAAATCATCAAAACATTTTAAAAATATTAGTCAAACGCGTTCTTGATATAATCTAGGTTACAGATCTATTGATCCACCCAGTTCTAAAATATTTTGAAAGTATTCGAAATATTAAAAAGAAAAAAAAAAGAGAAAAAGGGAGAAAGGGGTAAAAGAGAGAAAGAAGTAAAGGTGAGAAAAAAGTAAAAGGGAGAGAAGAGTAAAAATTAAGCAAAATAGCTTTTTTTTTAAGTTTTTTTGCACATTTATAGAATATATATTTATGATCTATGGGCTTACAAATCAAATGGGCTTAAGAAATTTTGAACTTTGTTTGTTTTTTCTTTTTTTTTACCTGGTGATTTGGGTTGAAATTTTTATAATGGGTATATAATTGTTAAAGATCTGTTAATCGTTATATATCGTTTTAAATAATTACGATTATAATTGTTTATAGATATATAACAATTTAATACAAAAAATGATATATATCAATTATTTTATAATCGATATAAAATGATTAAGTGTTATATATCAATTAATATATATATAAAATTTGCTAATGCCCAGAGAATTCTAAGAAAGGTGGTATTATTAAACCAGCTATTTTTTTGGGCCATAAGCTGATTAATTCTGGTCAAAACAAAAATTTAATTTTTTGTTTTGATCAGAATTTGTATCACATAGCCCAAAAAAATGTCCAGTTTTAGTAATACTACTTTTTTAGAATTACTTAGGGCCCTAGTAGATCTCTATAGTAAATAGAAATCAGATGATTTCTGGTACCTTTCTTAGAAAACTAAAAACTATATTTAGAAGACTAAAAAAAATAAAAAAAAAATTTTAAGCTTAACTAATTGGTTTTGAGTATTAGAAAAGCTCATACTTGCAAATAAAAAAAATTATAATAAAGTTCTTATTAAACTTAAATTTATAAAACTTTTTTTAGTTTATCAAAGCTTAACTAATTGGTTTTGAGTATTAGAAAAGCAAATAAAAAAATTATAATAAAGTTCTTATTAAACTTAAATTCATAAAACTTTTTTTGGTTTATCAATAGTAACAAAAATTTTTAGTCAAAATCCTATAGTTTTTTTTTAAAACTCTCATAAGACAAAAGTCCTTTGGCCTAGAAAACACAAATTTGCTATACTAGAGATGGACAAGCAACAAAAAAACAAAATAATTATGCTCTTGACCAAAACTGAAAAAGAACATAAGGACAAAAGTTTCCACTTTGTAAAGAACAAAAAGAACAAAGAAAACTTTAGCTCAGTAAACATAGAACTAGACAATTATCAAATTTCAAATACAAAGGCTCCAGAAAAACTTGAGAACGTGGCTATTACTACAAGATGAGCAGCTCAAACAAAAGAAAAATTTAAAAAAACATGAAAGTGCTTGTACAAGAACTATAAATGAAGATCAAAACAGTCCATATAATACTCTACTGATACAACAATTCACATGTTCTAGATAAACAAAGAACAGGCTGAAAAACATATGCACCAAATAGACAAAATAAACAAAGATAAATATGTGAATCATGCAGATAACAATTATTCAGATGAAAATATGTATCATGTTGACAAGGAACACAAAGAAACAAATACAATCATTAGAGTACTGCTCAAGCATCTACAAGTGCATCTACATTTCTAACCAAGAAAGTTAAAACAAAGCAATGGAAAGATCTCTTTTTCAAACTCAAGGAAGGAAAAGCAAGCTTCACAAATATAGTAGCTAGGCACAATTATATTCAAAAATAACAATACATTGATTATTGATATACAAAGCTTGATCAATATATTTACCAATGATATAATTGTAACACTCATGCTAAAACTTAATAGCGATCTAATAGCAGCCAAAACTCACTTAATAAAAAAGAAAAGAGCTTCTTTTAAGTTGTTTTTCAAAAGCAAAAAAAGGTACAGTTCTATGCCTTAAAAGAGATCGCTATTTTTTAACAAATGATTTGGCTATATTTCAATTAATTTCAAGCATTCTTTTCTTATAGTGAAGCTCAGAAATACACCAATGAAAGACTTAGAGCACACTACAGAACTTATTCTCGAAGCTGTTGGCCAGGTTGTTGCAATAAATCACTCTTGTTTGAGAGGACAACAATCTGTTTAAATTAATAGTTACCTGTAAACTGCCGTATAAACAGTCCGGGTCTGGTATATTCCACCAAAAAAATTAATTAGTAGAAAAAAAGAAAATTATTAGTAAAAATGAGAGGGAGGGTCTGATATGTGGGGGGCTGTTTATACGGCAGTTTACGGTAATTATCTTCGAAATAAATTATCCAGACTTATACTTTAGAATTCCAAGATGTACTTATGTAGGTGATCTTAAAATAATAACTGAATGGAAAGAAGCTTCTAAGGTCTGCTATTACTGCGAAAAAGAGGGCCATATTAAAAAAAAATGTAAAGAACTTAAAGCCTCAATAGAAGCAAGACACTTACTAAAAGAAGCTAAACTTCAAAAAAAAGAAGCAAATATACTTACAAAACTCCCACCCCAAGTCCCATTTTCAGCCCAAATAACTCTTACATTCAAAATACATTGAAGAATACAGAAAAGAAGCCCAACTTGAAAAGGCAGAAATAACTGATAATTCAACACCAAACAATATAGGCTTGGTACCACAAAAAATGGCAATTAAATTAGCAGCTGAGGAATTGGACAAACCTACTTCAACCATCTCAGGAATAGAAATCCTGTAATATTGGATAATCACTACGTTACCCTACTAAGGATTTAATTACTATAAGTAAAAAAAGAATATAACAACGTTATAATGTGGCGCAGTAAATTAAAATTAACAATCAAATAGTACACAAAAAACAAATAGTGCACAAAAATGCACAATTATTTATTTTAAATAAGAATTTTTCTCGCTTAAATACTTGTATATAATAATACACAATTAATAAATTTTTTATTTATATTAATTAATTATAAGTACAGAAGTAATCAAATCTGTAGTATTAATTTTATTAGGAAAACTTTTCTCCGTTCTCAAAAAGGTGTATTTTAAAAATTTATACATGATTAACAAAATTTTTATTTGTATTGTTTGTTTTTAATTTTTTATTAACAACAAACTAGACTAACCAGGCTTACAGGCCCCACCAGGAGTCTAGACACTTTTGCAGTAATGTGACCATCACGTGGTGTAGCATCTTCCGATTAACTTTTTGGCTTTATTGTTAAGGTTTGGGTTAGGGTTTGTGTATATAGCCTTAGAAGGTCCCTATATATATATGTAAAATCGTGTTCCAGACATTTTTATGTGGTTTTTAAGCCCGATTTAAACACTAGTTTTCAAGTATTTTCGCTCTTTTCTCTTTTTTTCTTCTTGTACACATGTTTTGTTTTGATGTCGGACTGATCCAGGATGATCAAAATTTACGTTCTCCGATTGGTTAATTCTCATGCGCCACGTCACGTTACTGCAAAAGTGTCTAGACCCCTGGTGCGGTTAGGCTTACAGTCTAGTAACCGAAACTGGCGTACCAAGTACTGGCCTTGGAGCAAAAAAAAAGCGGGATGCCTGCAGGGCGTTAAGTTGTACCTGGTTATTTGTTTAATTAATTTAATGTGGCCAAGCCACGTAATCATCTCAAGCCTTTTGGTATATGTATACAAAATTGTTATGCAATTTTGAATTTGTTTATTTATTTTGTTTTTATTGATTAACAATCTTATTAAAACAATAATTTAATTGTCCAATAAGAGAAATCAAAACTGGTTTATAATGAAACATATATGGTTTGAATTTGAATCTTGTACAACTCAAAGCAAACGTATTACAAAACTATTTTTGTTCTTTGATTTCTTAATATCACAAATCATTTTTCTATATTGAATAACTACATGATTTGTCTCTCGCATATGTAGCTTTTTACAGCAAAATAAAATTTCATGAATTTAAGATTTGATTATTTCAAAAAGTTTTGGATCTTTGATTGATATATTTATTTCTTCATTACTAAGAAATATTGATTGTAGCGTTTTCTTGTACTTGATATTAATAAATTTGGTAGTTTGGTGTTTTGTTTTGTTGCAAAATTTCTATATGATTTTTGTTTTAATTTGATTAGCAAGTTGTTGAAAAAGAATTTCTAGTTTTGAGATTGGTTTTAAAAGTTCTAGTATTTCTAAATATAATTCTGGTCTGAATTGATATTTGCTATATTTTATAGCAAGATCAATTATATATTGATTTGGAGTTTGTGAATTTAAAATTTTATTTTTCATATTTTGATATTTTATCAAGACTTTATTACTTGATAATTCTAATTGATCACAAAAAAAAAAGAATTTCATTAATTATTTTAATAAAATATTGATAAAGATTTGGATTTTGTGAAAAGATTTGATTTTCTAAGTAGTATATTATTGAATTTTTTAACTAAATTCCAAGCAATTTCTTTTTTTTCATAATAACTTTTTAAATAAAATTTTTTTCATTTTTTTGTTTCAATTTGTATTTTTTTAAAATAATTTATTTGTCTTTTACTGATTTTCATTTTAAATTACTAAAAGAAGGGGACAATTGAGGTATATAGTTTATTTTTGCTAAGCCACATTTTTTCATATTCTAGTTTGTAATTAATTGCTTGTTTGAATAGATTTTTGTTATTTTTTTTACTATAGAATCGCTTTCTATGTTTTATGTTATCATTATATTTCTAGTAAACCCATGCTTTTTTTGTTGAATCATAAGAAATATTTGATACTCCTGATGTATTTGATTTGTATTTGTTTTTAAAAATCATTATTTTTAAAAAAAATATAAAATTGTAAAGAATTTATTCTAAAGTTTAAAAAAGTAAATTTAGAATTTTTTTTAAAGAATAAACTAAAAAAATGGCTGATCAACAAGAATTAACAGGTGGTGAAATTCTAAGTCAAAAATATAAAAATTTATTAAATGAAATGCAAGATGTTACTTAGCGCAATATCGCATTATTACAAGATAAAAATGATTTGAACCAAGCCAATACTGCATTACAAGCAAGAGTTGAAGAATTAATGAATGAATTAAATCAATCAACCAAAACAATTGAAGAGCTAACAAAATCGAATAATGCTTTTAAAATTATACTACAAGTTAC
The DNA here is from genome assembly GCA_003550325.1 of Gigaspora rosea. Classification (NCBI taxonomy): domain Eukaryota; kingdom Fungi; phylum Glomeromycota; class Glomeromycetes; order Diversisporales; family Gigasporaceae; genus Gigaspora; species Gigaspora rosea. The sequence continues at coordinate 204,221 of QKWP01000149.1, read as the reverse complement.
AGAAAATGAACAAAACTTTTACAAATCAGCAAATTTTGAACAATTCAACAAATTTATTGAAAACTATATAGTTAATTTATTTGATAATTTCAATTTTAACAATTCAATTATAAACAAGATTTTTGAATTTATGCAAAGGTTTAATTTATTGAACAATAGATATACACATATAATCTATACCAGTTACCCGATTTGTCACATGTAAATTTTTTATATATAAAATTATAAAAAAAAACATATAAAATTACTATAAACTTTAAAGGAATGATGTTCTGAAGTCTAGATATTAACTTAAAATTTAATTTTTCGAAAATATAGAACAAGGGGAGGAGAAAAAGGTAGTACAAAAATCGAATTAAAATTTTGCCAATTTTGCACAAAACGAAAATGTAACTTCACCAAAAACAAATATTTTTCGATTTTAAAATGATAAGTATATGTAAAATCATGCCCTAAACAACTTTACTTAGGCGACCAAAGTAGGTTACCTTGTAAGAAAAATTGGTTACCTACGTACTAAAGCAAAATTTTTTGAGTTTTAAATATAAAACCACTTTTTTTATCAAGATAACCTACTTTGGGCGCTTAAGCAAAGTTGTTCAGAATGCAATTTTACTCGTGTTTGAGGTCAAAACGCGTTTTTTCGGCCATTTACTAGGTGAAAAATAGGGTCGAAGTTAGAAAAAAAATTTTTTAGAAAAAAATTTTTTTTCTAACTTTGACCCCATTTTTCACCTAGTAAATGGCCGAAAAAACGCGTTTTGACCTCGAACACGAGTAAAATTGCATGCTGAACAACTTTGCTTAAGCGCCCAAAGTAGGTTATCTTGATAAAAAAAGTGGTTTTATATTTAAAACTCAAAAAATTTTGCTTTAGTACGTAGGTAACCCATTTTTCTTACAAGGTAACCTACTTTGGTCGCCTAAGTAAAGTTGTTCAGGGCATAATTTTACATATACTTATCATTTTAAAATCGAAAAATATTTGTTTTTGGTGAAGTTACATTTTCGTTTTGTGCAAAATCAGCAAAATTTTAATCCAATTTTTGTACTACCTTTTTCTTCTCCCCTTGTTCTATATTTTCGAAAAATTAAATTTTAAGTTAATATGTAGACTTCAGAACATCATTCCTTCAAAGTTTATAGTAATTTTATATGTTTTTTTTTATAATTTTATATATAAAAAATTTACATGTAACTATAGTGTGACAAATCGGATGACTGATACCAAATTTTTGAAACCAGTATTTGTAATTTTGTACGCACATCTCATTGATTTTAGAAAATTTCATATAACTGAAATTTTACTTATTAATTTATTAACAGTATTTTGTACTTTAATATTTATTTTCTCACAAGTTGATTACGCATTTGTGTGTGTAAAATACAATAAATAAAATAATTATTTTAATAAATTTAAAAATGAATTCCATAGTGTATTGTCCTGCGGGCCGATAGCGTAGCGGTTACACTCCCAGGATGCAAATCGAAGGTTGCCGTTTCAAGTTCCCCCAGAGGCAATAAAGGAAAATACCAGCCGGTTAAGAAAAACTTGTAGATCCGCGTTATGTCAGCTGGCCAGAAAATTAGAGGGCTTAATTAGGCACTTCCGTAGTTGGAGTGCAGGTATGGCAGCTAGTGTAGAACCTGCGGGCGGACTACTTAAATTAGGCACCAAAAGTGCACGTGTGGCTAGATGCGTCCTCGTCTATGGTCTGGGTCTTCTGTCGGCGTTTACAGGTTTACCTAAATTGGGCAGTTGCCGTTGTTAAATCTGTGGCGGTGAAGTGAAAGGAGTTAGAACCTGATTTGGATTAACCGAAGTCACGAGACGTAATGTGAGGCCGAAGTCTGAGAAGATACTACATGAACTCGTGGCGCAATCATTCCGAGGTGGTGTCCGTTTGTACCAACATCGTTCTGGTGGCGACTGTCCGAAGGCGGTGATTGGGAGGGTAAAAGCTCGGTGCCCACCGGGCATTTGGGCGGTCTGAAATAGGGCTAGCCGGATGTATGCTAACTAAAATAGTTTAATATGTAATTTGTCAATTGATAAATTAATAAAAATATTAATACACTCGTTTAGCAACCGGTGTAAGTTTAAAAAAAAAAAAAAAATTCCATAGTGTATTTCTATGTTTGTTTTGCCAGATAAATTCATATTTAATTTTTTTTTGAAATTTTCCCTAGGTTTACCCCTAGGGTTGCATTTGGCGATCTTTATTTATTAAATTTTTTATTGCCTAATTACAAATAAGGAATCTATATCTATCTTTAATTTTTTTCTGTCTTCCTAACAAATTAAATTTTAACTGTTTAATTTCTGTCCTTATTCTCACCTTTACTCTTTGTGTTATTTCCAGATTTGTAAGGCAGCCTTCTCCCCACTTTGCTCTAATATATATACACCAGATTTCGTAGCATGTTTGTATATGCAACCATCGGGCTGCATTCTCGTTTTGTTTGCATGGCCAATAATTTAATGAGAATACCTCTTGCTTCGTTGTAGGACGTCTGGTTTCGTTGAGCGGTTCTATAAATCTAAGAGTCTCTCTCCAGACCGTCTCGCTCATGACGCAGTCTATTAGGAAGTGTTCTTTGGTCTGTTCTTTCCCAGGGCACCAGGGGCAACTTCCATCGTCCTGGCGGTCCATGTGCTTCAATCTGTATTCCAGTGGTAGCGCCCTGTAATATATTCTCCAGAATATATTCAGCTTTTTGAATTGTACCTCTTTGGTAAAGATCCACCTTGTCTCGTCCTCGTCTGTCGGATCAGACCATCATGAGTTATTAGATAACCCCTTACTCAAGGCTTCAACCACCCTTTTTACCATGATTTGGTTCCCTTTCAGTTTTCCTCCCTGAGATCTTCCGAGTCCCAAGGCCAGTTTCTTGTAGAGTGAATGCTACTCTTTATTCGTTTCCATGCTCTCAGGTGAGCTCTCCATTTAGCTGACCACGCCTTGGTGCTTATATTTGCCTCTTGCAAGGCCCAGATTGCTTCTATGTTCCTTTTTTTCCTGAGCCTGTCGCTTATTCTTTCTCTTTCATATCTCGCCCACAAAACGCCTCCTGTGCAAAGCTTTTTCCACATCATCACTAGTCTTGCGTCCATTAGGTTTTTTAACACTAGGGCATGCAGTTCTCCTTTGCAGTAGTTCACTTGGAATTTGGCATATTTAGGAAGCATCTTGGATTTGTTCTTTATCCATACTGCAATTATGTCGTTGAGCTCTGCTAGTTGTTTCCTGTTCGGTATTAAAATGTATACTACATACAATACCTTAGATAAAATTAAAGAGTTGGCAATCAAGATTTTCCCTCTAAAGGACAAATCTCAAAGTTTAAACTAGTCTATCATTTTTAATGACTCGTTTCCACAGACCCTTTTTAGGCATGCCATCCCTTTGTATTTCATACCCCAGTATACTAATAGAATCTAGCTCCATTACTTTATTTTATTGGTCTTCCCCTTCCAGGGTCACTCTTTTTGCCGTAGGAGTCAACGGCATTAGCTTTGTTTTGTTTTTATTTATTTTTGCATTTGATGCCTTTTCGTACACTCCGAAGAGGTGTGACATATTATTCCAATCCGAGGTTGAGCCTAAGCCAATCGAGAGATCATCCGTGTAAGCTGCCAATTTGAACTTATATCTACCCATAGGAATTCCGGAAACTTTTTCATTCAGTTGTCTTAACAAAGGCTCAAATGCTATCCCTTAGTTTGTACTACTTCGCAGGCAAATTTGCCTGCATAATTACTATAAATATACCTCTGATCTATTTTTTTAATCATTTAAAATATTTAAATAAAATTTGGTATTATAATTTTTAATAACAAGGATTATATTTTTGAATTATTTAAATTTATATTATAAGACAAAAAGTTTATGTTGCTTATAAGCTGAAAATATTAAATTTTAAAGAAATTTTTTAA
>QKWP01000149.1:157133-186806 GCA_003550325.1 Gigaspora rosea | reverse complement strand
TTTTTTTTTTGTTAATATTTCCTGTCGTTACACTTTTCAGAAAATAACTGTACCTTTTTTTATTGTTGGTGCTGTCCATTTTGGAGCAACGGTTTCGGACCTACCTTAACTCTCGAGAAAGTGATTGTTGAATTGAGGTAAAGCATACATTTTCGTCATTGGAGTCGTTAGTCAGTGCTTCGTCGTTAGTGTCGACCATTTCGGTGTATTATTCGTTGCTGGTGCCGTTTTATCTTGTCATATTTTTGTTGACGCGCCCTTGTTCTAAATACTATCTGTTCTTTAGTTTTTTTGTTTTTTAGGTTCTTCGCGTGATTTCATGATTGTCTTATGCCGATTTCAATGTTGTTTTGAAAGTTCGCTTTGGGTGCCTGTTTGTTTCTTTGGGTGTTTCTTGTATGATTACGTAGTGTCTTGTCGCCGATTTCAACATTGCTTCGAGTACGTTTCAGAGTCTCTTGTTGAAGATTTCGTTTTGTATGCCCTGTCAGTTTTCTAGGTGCTCTCTGTGCGAGTTCGTGGTTGCCTCAGGTGTCCTGTTGCGATTTTGATATTGCTTTGGTGCGTTTTGGGGTGTCTTGTAGATTTTACCTTGGGCATTCTGTTAGTTTTTTGGGCGTTTTCGTGTAGCTTTATAGTTTCTTTAGGTGTTTTTCACTGATTTGTTGAATTTTTTTCTTTTTTTAATAATCATGGTCATTGGGTGTTTCTGCCTTTGTTAGTGTTGTATTATCACTAGTGTTTTATTAGTTATTTGCTATATGATTGTATATTATATTCCAAATTGTAACCGATTTGTTAGAAAATTGTTTATAATAAATAAATAAATAAAAAAAATAAAATTTTTATTAAATTGCTTTATATTATTGTTATGGCAAAGCGATAATTAGATGATTGTAAAAAATATATGAATATTCGAATTTATTCTTTCTTGATGTTACTTTATATCAGGTACATATCGGGTACATGATGTATTACAGAATTTATATATGCGATATATATACGGCATGTATACGGCATGTATACTATATGTGTACTATATGTGTCTGATATGTGTCCAATATCCTGCATGAACTCTACACATATTGGGTATGTGTATAAATATATCCTACACATATTGGTCACATATCATATATATATAGTATACATATCAGGTACCCGATATTATACCGATGTGCATCGTTTTGACCTGTGAATTGTCGTGCTTATGCGCAACTATAGGGGTTTTGGTCTAAATCCACTTAGTTAGAGCACTCGCTTTGGCACTGATGTATCGTACCAGGCACTGCCACTTTAATTATAAAGAAAAGAGTCGTTTATTACTAAAAATGTTTTCACTAAGATAACTTTATTCGCTGATTACTAAACTCTAACTACTTGCAACTTTCCTTTAGATCGTTGCGCTTTTATCAGCTCGGGTACTAGCTTTTAATTAAATTCAGCATCAACAGATCACGCCATTTATGTTACCCAGTCACGATCGGTAACCCATGATTGTACCCAACCCTAGCAATCCAGATACAGAGTGTTGATTATCGCCATAACAGGAGCTAGACTCCCCTGAACTTCGTCTCGAAGTTCCAGCCTTTTGCAAAATCCAATACAGCATTCGTACATTACAACATATATCTCAACGTTACTTGTGACCCAAATTACTAAACTAACATTAACCTATATATACAAATACAGTCAACCCTTTTTAAGTGCAACCCCCTAATTGCAACCTCCCCTTAAATGCATGGCAATTGTCTGGTCCCATGAAGGGCCTTATAGCTAAATGCACGTTCTTTATTCTGCAATTGCATGCTATTCTCTTGGCCCATGCATATAGACTCCCTCCATAAATGCAACCACGTGATCACAGTTATAGAACAACCAATCAAAATTTGATATTCTTTATACCATTCGATCACCATATACGTACCCGATCACTACGTACCAATTCGGCCATACCTAGTAATGTGCCATTTATATGTTGTCTGAATTTTTTTAGCGTACAATACGTACAGTACGTACAGTACGTACAGTACATATAGTTGTACAGTGCATATAGTATATATAGTATGTGAAATATGTATAGTATGCATATGATATATAAACTATCTATATACAAAATTTGCAAGGAATAATTTTGCTTAGAAAATAAACGGCGGTTTCATAAGGGAAAGTTTAAGTTATAAATAGTTTTATATTTTGTTCTAGAATATTTTATAAATTTTTTGCGTACTGTACTATACGCGGCACATCACTAGCCATACCCATACAAATCCAGATCTTGAACTATGCTACGAAGACCCGTACTTACCTAACGCCAACCCGTAGTGATCGGTCCAATTTTCTTATAGGGTAATCGTTTTAATTATCTGATACCTCCGAAAATATACACACATTATACCTTTATATACATATGTATTTATGTACGTAATATAACATTGTGCTTGTATTTTTAAATCTTGGAGGTTTTGTTTTTTTATAATTTCAAACCTGATATTGGAGAAAAGGCGTTAGTAAAATCTCTAAAACTTTAAATAAATCAATGTAATACCTTTACTTATCTTTTTGTAGAACGTTGTAATATCTTTAAGTAAGGCACCTAAATTAGTTTTGTCTTAAAAAATTTTAAGGTTTTATAAATTAGTTTTGTTTGGAGCAAAGCGAAGGACTTATATATTATTTATATATGGCTAAATTAAAAAAAATTTTTGTAATACAGTAGTGTTAGTGTAGCGAAAAAACTTTATTTTATGTAATAAAAATTATACAATACAGTATTATTGGTTAAAATCGTCACGTGATTTTACATAGTGATTCAATATGATTGGCTACTCTCTAATTGCAACTCTCCCTAAATGTACCCCTCAAAGCCTGTCCCGACGACTTGCATTTAGGGAGGGTTGACTGTATAATCACAAAAAATATTTATTTTTAATTTTTTTTTCACATAAACAAATTCAATGTTCATTGCTATAAACACCCTCAAGCTCTTAGCCCCGGTATATCCAATTTTCCAAGCTTTTGTACATCGAGACGACTCCAAACATAATACTTTCCACTCCTTCGCAGCTGATAATATGATCCAGGTATAGATGCTTGTAGAATTCCACTTTCTCACTACCATGCAACAGCACATAATTATGATTAACCTTTCGTATTGTAGCACCACACATCTTCATCAATCGACAGTTCATACCACATAGCCTTGTGAGATCTTTCCTACGATCTTTCAATACAAACATGCCATTCAAGGTTCATTTTGATTCTCATTGATCATTCTTAAATTCCACATTTCGCACTCTTGTATTATTACATCCATGATCATTTTGTCCTTTAAATCGCAGATTCCAGTATGTTAATTTTTTTTAGCATTAATTTTATTATAATAATGATTAATACTATAAGTTTCATCAGCACCTCTTTTATCAGTACACTTTTGATAACGACTTGGGACCCTATGCTTATCCTTTTCAGCATCAATACCTTTTCGATAACAATATCCGACAATGAATGCTTCATCAGCATCACTTATGCCAGCAGATTTCTGATAATGGACAAATGCTTCGAATTCATCCTTTTCAACGTCTTCATTACCGAATACTAGATTAGAATCGACCGTTTGGGCTGTTTCATTATCATTCATAAGTATGTTTCCAACACTTTTGTTTTCACTACATACGCTCTTTCATTTCCCTTTTTATTTGCAATCAACTTTCTTTTTGTATTCTCTTGCTTTTCGTCACTGCTCCTTTCATACACCTTGATTTTATCATTTGCATTGTCCATATCGTTACTGTCACAACCAGTTTTCATCTACAATTTTAATAAACTTTTCATCATCGTATCCATTTTGATAACTTCGTTCAACAGAACTTCCATTACCACTACCGGTTCATTTTATAACCACGTCCGACCTTAATTATTTCATTAGTGTCGCCCATATTAGTGGATTTCTGATTATTAATAAATGTTTTATGTTCATTCTTCTTAACTCCAACATTTTTTGGCTCAACCACTTCAACTTTTCTTCCCATGGTCTTCACAGGTATGATTTCGCTTTTCATTTGCATTAATTTATCTTTAACCATCCCATTACTGATCTTTTCTCTTTTACAGTTTCTGATTCAACATCCATTTCATAATTACCATCTTTGGAATCAACGACTTCATAAACCGTATGTTCATGACATGCTCCTGACATTCATGCTTCGCTTGGTTTGGGCAAGAACGAGCTAGATGTCCCTTGCATCGACAAATGTAATTTGTACAAGCTTCAAGCTTATACTGTATACATTTTCACATGGATTCTATGTAATTTCTCTGGGTGGGCAGGTTACTGGTGCAAATCACTGGTCTGCCTATCGCTTACAATGGTATCGTTAGGATTAAATTTTACATATAGTAAGTATACGTAGTTACTCAGACTTCGTGAGGTTTTACTAACAAACTTCACTTACTTAACAATACGATAACTGACGTATTGCACAGGTACTAGATACTTTACACAGACAAGTTTATTCACTAAGAAGAATCACAAAGATAAATTTGGTCGAAAAGCTAATAAGATCGAAAGCTTAAGCTAAAGCTAAAAACTATTAAGAGCATGAAAGCTAGGCACTTCCCCCTCAGGATTGATGCCTTATTTATTACTTAATAATGCACTTGCATCATACTTTACTCATCATTTATAAAATCATTATTACTAACTTTTAATGAATCATGATCTTGCGTACCTGATCACTAAACACATGGGTACCAGACAGCAAGCCTTAATCTAACCCTATAGTATCTAACATTACTAAATTTTTATTAGTTTGTTTTACAAAATTGGATTTCCTTTTTTGGTTTGTATTACCTGTACAAATATGAGATGCCGTGAACGAAGTTACATTTGTCACAAGACTGTGACCCAGGTGATAATAATAGTTAAGTTAGCCAACCAAATTATATAGAAATCCCTGTTTCCAAACCAAAACTAAGTAGTAATATCGTAATTTAAAAAAAGGTGTTTGGGCCGCAAACCTACCTAGGATGATTGTATGATTTATTGACTGATTTAAAAAAAAAAAATTAAATTTAGATTATATAAGAACCAAAAAATTGATTTTGAAAAACTTTATTTATAAATTTAAATTTTTTTGCTATAATCACATTCTTGCTATAATCACATATTTTTGGGGGCCTGAAGGTGTGACTATAGGGGTGACTGTATAACCAAAGTATGTCTTGTTTTCTATGATTATCCCATTGGACGCATGATATTTAAGTTTCTCCTTACTTGTAAATGTGGTTTCTATGTGTGTACGCACCCTTTTGACAAAGTGCTGCTTTGCCGCACTGACGTCATATTTTACTTGTTCAAGCATCGACATCATAATTTTATTGAATGAGCTTTGGAGACCTTGTATTTCTATAATGAGTACATTTGAGTTGTTTGTCCTTATGTTTTTCTCAGTGAAAAGGTGGAGTACGTCGACTGGCCCCTTTTCAATTTTTGAAACAGGGAGGTCCAAGGTTTACATTTCGGTTGGTTTTTGACCGGTGCCTTAGCATTATCCGCGGAACTAGTTCTATTTGCTTCTGACTCTTCGTTGTTATTCCTAGGTGTATCGCTTTCAATCAAAACACTGGTCTGAGCCTTAGCAGTTTGGTTTATCTCTTTTTCTGTTGTTGTCACTAAATGTTGTACTTCGCTTGGTCCATTGTTGACCACAATAGAGTCTTTGTTCGAGTTAATATAGTCGCTAATTACATCTTTTAACGCTTCTAGTTCTTGGGTTACTTTTTCATCCCAACTTAGTTCTGCTTCTTTTAGACTATTGTTTTCAATGTGTTTTGTTTGTTTTGTTGTTGTTTAATTTGTATTTATGTTTTCCTTGTTCGATACGTTTATCGAGGTCGAACGGTTTGTTTTTCGGTTTTTTTTTGTCATATCTGCCGTTTTTTCCATATTACTTAGCTCTTCTATTCTATATTTCTTGTCTCCTTGGGGACAAGCCCCTGTTCTGTTATTTTTTGTGGTTTGTTCTGATGTAATATGTTCTTGTATCTTGAAAAAATAAAATACCCATCTCTGTCACAATGTGATCAAGAGAGAGTGTATGTAGATCTTTTTATATTCAATTTTTAAACCAGATGAATTAGATAATTTGATGATCATCAAATCTAAAAATAAATCTGGTCTATTACTACATCATATATCGTTTTTTTGTTATACTTCAGACAATAAAATATTAATTAAGCCTTTGGCTAGCTGATCTTAAGAGTAGGGTGTCAATATTTTCATTTTCATATAAAATAGATTGTGGATCAACTTTGTATAACCATATCATATGATTTACATATAAACATATGATTCGACCAATGAGGATTATCAAATTGTTGTGTAACCCAAGAAAAACATATAGTGACCTCGAAAAATTTAATTCTATATGAAGTTTATTTTTTTTAAAGAAATGCATTTCTTACAACTTCACTATTATAAACAAGCTACTTTAAACTATATATTATATAAATATGGTAAAAATTGGCTCAGATAATAAAAAGTTTTATTAGAAGCATATTTTTATTTACTATATAAAAATTCAATCTACCATGTAGATCATATGAAAAATGATCTACATATGCTCTACCCTTAAAGCAATAGAAATTAGTAAATATTGATCTGATTATAAATTTACAAATTGGTAAAATTTAAATTACAAATTAGTAAATAAAATTTCAAGTTTTTCGTTAGATACGTTTTCAAAATAACCCACTATTCGGTGATAATTTACAAGAAATTTTACTATGCTAACTAAAAAAAATTCATAACAAGCCTTGTAGCGCATATCTCAGAGCATTTGAATCTCAAATTTCATGAAAGAATGTTGAAAACTCGTGGAGATATCAACGTTTTTGTAAATTCGGACACATAGTTTTCCCCTAAACTTCTACTGATTCTGGAGGCACTTTCTCCAAATAAAACTTAATAAAATCAACTAAGTAACCTAATAGAATAGGTATTCGAGAGTTTACCATAAAAATTTCAGCTCATTTAGTCAAATATTCATCGATTAACAACGATTTTTCATTTTATTTCCAGATTCAGAATTTTCTAAAATTTTCAATTTTGATGAAGACGGAAAAATCACCATCACAGGCTAGATTTTTTAAAGCTACATAATTAATAATATACGTTCAAATTCTACAGGCCATTTGAGTATGGTCACAAAATTTTTCCTGTGAAATCTCATGGTATTTGGAACGATATTGATGAAGTTATTGAATTTTTTTATTTACTTACAAATTAGAAAAAATTTCAAGTTTTTTGTTAGATACGTTTTCAAAATAACCCACTGTTAGGCAATGATTTACGAGAAATTTTACTATGCTAACTAAAAAAAAAATTATAACAAGGCTTGTAGGGCATATCTCAGAGCATTTGAATCTCAATTTTCATGAAAAAATATTGAAAACTCATGGAGATATCAACGTTTTTGTAAATTCGAGCGCATACGTTTTCACAAGTTTTCTCCTAAACTTCTACTGATTACGGAGGCACTTTCTCAAAATAAAACTCAAAAAATCAACTAAGTAACCTGGTAGAATGGGTATTCGAGAGTTTACCATAAAAATTTCAGCTGATTTGGTCAAATATTCATCGATTAACAACGATTTTTCATTTTATTTCCAGATTCGGAATTTTCTAAAATTTTCAATTTTGATAAAGACGGAAAAATCACCATCACAAGCTACATAATAATATATGTTCAAATCTTACAAACCATTTGAGTATGGTCACAAAATTTTTCCTGTGAAATTTTATAGTATTTGGAACGATATTGATGAAGTTATTGAATTTTTTCATTTATCTTGTTAATTTATCAAATGGGTGCAATTAGGCATTTTTTGACGAAATTCTTTCACAAATTTTTGATAAAATCATTAACATCATACATGAAACAACAATATAAACAACATTATAAAAACTTTTTACTAATAAATTTTTTAAATGATCGATGCATGGTTATCTTCAGAATTTTAAAAAATTTGTCATTATTGTCGATCATTTTTAGGCCTAAACGATTCAGCCAAAATTATGATAATTTGGGCCAAAAAATTTATAATTCGGGCCAAATCAAAAATCTGTTATCATCAAAAATCTGTCATTATATCCCTTAGACTTTGGAGGGGTCTGACGTCACACCTTTTTTTAATTATGAACACATGGGTGACAATTAATAATTTGTCGCATCCTATTACACATGACTAAAATCACGAGCTTATTAATGACTAATGCAGTAGCCCACATCACCATTCATTCACCACATAGCAGTGGCTTTGATTGGCTTGTTGGTTACTGTACCTCAAAGTTGTAACATTGGATAATCACTACTAAGGATTTAATTACTATAAGTAAAAGAAAAATGTAACAAGAAATCCTAACAGATTTAAAAGAACTGAGCTCAATCCAAAACATCTTACAAGAATCATCATTTACTGTGGTTTCTTACAAGAAATTAAATAACAAAAATAGAAAAAGAGAAAAAAAGAGGAAAAGAAATTTACACATCTGGATCAACAATATAGAGTTTATACAATACCGGACAGTGAAAACCATCCATTTTTTTCGGCATTGTTTAAAGTCTAATAACTTCACAACAAGTAATTATTTTAAAAATCCCTCTTACAAATTTTTTATTTGTAATCTAAACTACAAATCTGTAAGACAGATTTTTGATATTTTGCTTTTTAAAGAAGTTATAAGGGTTTAAAGTTCAGCAACTTTAATAGTAAAGCAGAAATTTGGCGCAGGTCAATCGACCAATCAGATTGATGCAAATCACATGCTTGTGATTTGATTGGTTAATATTTATTATTAAAAATTCAAAATTTGGTACTTATTATATAAATAAAATTATTTTTATATTTTTGACCAATCAAAATTTTGTTACACAAAAATTAGCCAATTAGAATTGTTATAAAATTCTCAAATTTGGCGCCCTAAAAAAAATGGATAGTTTTTGCTGTCCAGTACTGTAGAATCACCTCTCAGAGTGCACTATGGCCAAGGAACCAACACTAAGTTTGCCTTCTCTTAGTATAGCCTTATTCTCTTATCTTTTTTTATATTTAAAATCACTACACTTAATGTAAAAAGTCTAAACAGTAGATTTAAGGCACAAAGAACATTTACACTTCTAAAGATATATAATCTTAATATCATTTTAATTCAAGAAACCAACTTCAAAGACACTAAAACAAAAAACTTTTTAGCACAACAATGAGAATCAAGAGATATCAGATATTTTAGCTAGAATTTTTGCAAATGTTTAATCCAATCTATAGTAAGAGCCCATAAACTCTGTTCTCCCCAAAAGAAATTTCATAAAAAACTTTGTAATCTAAATAATAAGATAGCCAAAACTCTATTTTAACTAATCTCAAATTGATTACAGAGAACCTTAACTTAAAGCTACAAGAGGAACTAGCAATTCTTTAGAAAGGTAGCGTATCAGAACAAGCACCAAGTAGATATAAGAAAGAGAGAAGTTAACAAAATACTTCTTTGCTCTCTACAAGAAAAAGCATTCTATAACAAGCTGCTTAAAAGTAAAGAACTCTAATAATACAAATAGAATGTTCCAGGTACAAACACTTAATTATATCAAAGAATTCTATTAAGAGATTTACAAAAGGGAAACAATTAATGAAAAAATGGCTTTTCAACTTACAGAAAATCTGGCTTAGATCTTTTCAGAACAAAATTATACACTGATTAAGCTAGTGACAGAGAAGAAAATTTACCAAACAATTAACAAACTTCTGAACAATAAGGGGAGTAACAAAAATCAAGTGATTTTTTAGGGGGGGAGGGGGTAAAAAAAGTTGAAATTATATATAAGAACCTGACTATTTATATATTAAGAAAGAGGGAGGGGGGTAGGCCTCTGATAAAAAATAATCAGGTGATTAATGACACTGCCTTAAGGCTCCTAGCTCTGATAGTTTTATATATAGATGCTGGTGAAATTAAATCAGAGTAGTGAAATAATTTCACTATTTCACCAATCACCAATCAGTAATGATGAAACTGGTGTAACTGGTGAATTGGTGTAATTGGTGTAATTGTGAATTGGTGAATTGATGAAACAGCGGAATGGTGAAATGGTAATTTCCAGAGTCTGGAATTATTTCAGCTTGGAATTTGGTTAGGTTTTTGTTCAAGTTTTACATTTTATGTTTTTTACAGGCACACTTTGAGGTCAGAACTAGTATCTGAAATTCAATTTTTAAATTAGTTGCGGGCTGCAACTAAATAAAAAAAATAGTTGAAGATTACATATAAGAATTTATAAAAATTTAGTTGCGCATATAAGTGTTTAATCAAATTATAAGTAAAATTTGCAAATTTATGTGCGAAATTTGCATATGCACTTTAGATTTTGGTTGCGGAAATTTAAAATTTGTTGCCATTCACAGACTCCGCAACCCAATTTCAGATATTGGTCAGAACATTAACTGTTTATAGGACTAATTAGGACTAAGCAAATTCACTAATTCACCATTTCACCAATTCATTATTTCACCAATTCACCAATTCAACAATTCACCATTTCACCAATTTAATTCCCCATTTCACCAATTTAACAATTCACCAATTCACCAATTTCACCAATTTCACCAATTCACTAATTCACCAATTCACCAATTTCACCAATTTTACCAATTCACCAAAATAAAATTTTGGTGTAATTCTGGTGAAACTATTTCACCATTTTACCTGGTGAAATGGTTTAATTTCACCAGCATCTATAGTTTTATATACGAAATCTACAAAGATACCAAAAAGGCTGTTGTTTCAATACTAGTCAAACTCTTTAATAAGGTCCTCATATAAGGCCAAATTCCCAAGTCTTAAAGCAGAAGCTTGGTTATTTTAATCCCTAAGAAAAACAATAATCTAGAGAACATTAATAGCTGAAGACCAATCTTGCTCATTAATGCTGATATAAAAATCTTTATAAAAATACTAGCAAATTAGAATTAATCCAATTTACAACGAAATTATAGACCCAGCTTAATAGGCATTTATAGCCAACAGATCAATTACAGACTCAGCACTAGATATCCTTACAGTATTGAGAAATTAAAAGGACCAATTGAAACAGTACTGGCTTTTTTTGCTAGACCAACATGAAGGCATTTAACAGGATCAGTTTTGAAAAGAATAATTTTGACCATAACTTTATTTTTTCTCACAGGTTGCACACATAGTCGATTCAGACCAAATATCAGAACCAATTAAAATAGAAAGAGAGTTAGACAAAAAAACCTGCTCTCTCCTTTCCTTAATATTCTAGCTATCAACCCACTAATAAAGACTATTATTTAGAATATTAGAAGTATTCCGATTAGTAATGCAAACTTCAAAATTGCCATATATGCAGATGATCTATTAATTGGAATTAGCTTTTCTTTGGACTAGTTAATACTTTTCAAGATTTAGCAACTATGAAAAAGTCTCAAATGTAGTTATCAACAAATACAAATCAATTCTTATACCAATAACAAGCAATGCTAGCAAAGTTAAACTCCTAGAGCAACATAATTTCAAAACCCTAGCAAATGATTAGGAATACTTTATGTTTCTTGGATACAGTGTGGATATCAAGAGTAATTCTAGCAAAATTCTTTGAAGTGAAATGACAAAAAAAATCAAGAACAAAATTAAAAAGCTTTTTAAAAGAAATCTATTATTTAAAGAAAAGATCCTTGTAATCAAAACACTTCTTATTTTAAGATCTGGTATCTGGCTTATTTTTTTCGCCATCAAGAAGACAACTTAAAGAAATCAATACACTTATAATAAAATGAATTAAGAATAATTCATAAATGCTCCTAATACTTAATATTCCAACTTGGTTATAGCAAGAGTGGCCTATTTGCTCCAATTTTTGAGGAAATACTTGATGCTAAAATTCTTTCAATTTGGATTAAGCTACTGTCTAGTAGCTCTTTATGAGCAACAGCAAAAAGGAAAATAATTATAGCAAAGATCTGTAGCAAAAGAAATATTACAATCAAAGAAGCATTTTTACAAAATCTCTTAAGACCAAAAACTGGCCTGAAAGATAAGACCATATTTAACTGCTTGGAAAAAATTTAAGATCAAAATAGAAGCAATAAGTGCCTGGCCATAGGAACCTAGTAATTTCAAAATAGATGAAATAGAGAGTCAATAGTTCACAGTTTGCAAGGCCTTAAAAGCCTTTATAAACCATTATATTTCCAAAGCAATACAGATCAGAACCACTCTCAATTTAAATAGATTGGATCCAAATGGAGTTTTAACAAGAAGAAGAACACCTTTTGGCATTTATGAATAGAGCCTACCTCTTGGTTACCGACTGGTGCATATCAATCTCAACAGGCTTGAGAACTGCTCTAATTGCCTCTATCATATACAAATCATAGAGCATTTTGCTATAAAATGCCCTCTAAGTAGAATTATTTGGAAAACTGTCTACAAAGTTCTGAAGATTTTGGATGAAGATTCAATTCCCCGAATATTAGATGATATCTTCAAAGCAACCAATATCAAAGAATTAAAAAATGCAAAACTGCAATTTGGTTATATATCATTTGTATTTACAAAATTTAGTGCGAATGATAATATTATCTCTCAAAAACAATTGCAAATATAACAAGAATAAAATTTGAAATTAACTTGTTATACAAAATTTTTGGCCGTAAAGGCCACAAAAGACCTGGTAACGGCAAAAACATTCTGGATTTTATAGATTTTTTTGTATAATTTTATAATTTTGTAAATTATTATATATATAAATAAAGTACACTTAGATGCATTTTGAGAAAAAAAACTTAAGTTCATAGTTTTTATAGCTTCTTAGTTATATATAAAAGAACTTTTAACAGACTGGATTTTTACCAAACATTACAAACAAAAAAAAAATTTAGAATACAAAAATCTGATAATTGTTTGTAGTATGCAAAAAAGCTACAAATTTCAGACCACTTTGCTCTTAACTGCAATATAAGTAAAAGAATATAGAAACTTTCTTACCAATTTCTAAAGCTTCTATCAAGGACCAATTATTAAACTTTTAGAAAGAAATCTTTGCTACAACCAATATCAAAACCTATATAAAAAACAAGCAGTTTTTTGGTTATATACAAATACAATTTATGAAATATAGTGCATCAAAGTGAAAAAAACACTCCAATACCAAATTCTGTTTTACAATTATAATAAGAGCTCGCATCTTAAAAGAAATCTAAGCTCTTAACTCAAACTTGTATACCAAAAAAAAAGCACATTTGTAAATTTTTAATATGTACATAATTGAACAATAAATATTAATTAATAAAAAAAAAAAGAGTGCCATAATGCGTTATAAAAAAAATTGTTTAGTATATGTATATATATTTTTAATAATAATATTTATAAGAAAAATTTATTTAATACTTTTATTTTTTAAGATGCAATATAAAGCCCAGCCTTATTTATATAATTAAAGTTGGGATTAGGGTTAGAGTAAGGGTTGGGCTTAGAGTAAAATTGTGTAAAAAGTATTTTTCATTAGTACCAAAAACCGGTATAAGTCTGGAGCTCATAATTTTTAGTATAAATTTTCGATTAATGGCTATGTATATTGCCGATCAAAATTTCAGGGCGATATACGTTTTTGATATTTTATTATAGATGCATCAAAATCGTAGTTTTAGTCATCAAAAGCGGATAGAAGTATGATAACAATGTATAACTGATAATATAATATTTTTTATATTTAAATTTGCAAAGTTTTCATTTTAAAAAACTACAAATTTTTATTTTTAAAAAGCAATTATAATTTGTGTTTTAAACTGTACGCATTATAGTAAATAAAATTATCAGTTTTAAGCATTTAATACTACGCACTAATATATATCTAATGTATTATTTATATGGGACTTACGTTAAATTATATATATAAAGAGTATATATTAAAAAGATTTAATAATAAGTTAAAAAACAAAATCAGAAATATATTTTGAAGACTTGTGAATATGTATGCTATTTTAAAAAAAGTACGTACGTACGTACGCGAAATGCTAAGTTTGTGAAATGTGATGACTAAGTGAACATTTTCATTCGATGCAGAGACGAATTATTTTCGCATTAACGTAACACCAAATGTACAAATTCGTAATTATGTAAATTTAAGTTACCCAACAACTTAATCATATACCATCGCCATGTACTTGGTATACAGCTTTATTTTAGAACCGCTTAGCAAAAATTGCACCACTTGGTGTAAAGCTGCACAAAGAATGATTCGTAATAACATCAATATTAAAATATATTGACACCTAGATTCGGGTTCATTAAAAAGCGATGTTTTGGGAATATTTATATCGGCGTAAAAAATAGTTGACTTTTTTGAACTAGAAAGATTCGCATTAACATATTTTTTTTTAACTTATGTAATAGGCATTTTTTTTTATCTTCTAGATTTTTTTTTTTTTTTTTTTTACATTGCAATTGTTTGTTTGTTATAGAAATTTGTATTTTTCATATATACTGACAAGCAACAATAAATGAAATGAAATAGTCTTATATATCTGAGTGTAATGGAAATTTACAATAACATACGAAAACACGTAATATATATATGAATGAATAAAATAAAAAGTATTTGATATATATATCGATATTCATATAAGTCTGTGCGCCTTAAATGTAGAAAAATACTGTGATACTTCAAAATTTAAGCTGTGTTATAATATATTTATTATAATGTAAGATTAATAATGTAAAATTTGCTCATTCTTTAAATTGTGGAAAACATCCCTTATTTTTTTCAAAGGATTCATTATCTATTATATTTTAACGATAAAATTTGTCCATGTGGTATGCCTGCATTCAATCGATATTCAATTACACACAGTAAGTCACTAAAAATATTTAATCGCGATGTTTGTCGTTACTCGCGACCTTCTGCTTATCCTTAAGGATCGGTCTTCCTTTTTTATGCATTTTTCTCCAATTTTGTCTTAGTTTGTACTTGAATAGCATCAATTAACGATAAGTTTTTTTTGCTTCTATCATATAAGTTTTTGTATAAACAATGCACTCCGATTCGTCTTAAAAGCGTCAACTTCTACTCTTGAGGTTAAAAAAAAAAAATTTTTTTTCTTACCCAAATCTCCGTTTTTCTCTTACTATAGTAACGACTATACGAAGAAATTTATCTTTTTTTCGATTTTTTTTCTTTAAAAAAAAAAAAAAAACCTTATAAGAAAAATGTCTCACCAAAATCCCGGACCAAATCATGTATTTGAATCGGAACAATTACATTTATCTCAGCCTTCCCAAATCTATCATAATCAACATCAATGGGTTATTATTGATGAATCATCCTCGATTGCTTCTCCAAATCAACGAAGCAATAGGCCTTCACCTCCAGTACCAGTCATTAAGGTACCTTTTCCACCCATGGTTAATCCGGAAGAATTAATTACAAGACCAAGGAAGGTAAAGTCCAAGCTTCCCACAAAACCACCGAATGCGTTCATGATTTACAGAATGCAATACGTTAAAGAGCTTCATGCTAGAGATCATCGTTTGCCTATGAGAAGCGTTTCTTCCGCTGTGGCTAGTTCTTGGAGGGAAGAACCTGAGCATATTGTTGAGCATTACGAAGAAATCGCAAGAGAAGCAAGTAGGATTTATAATCAAAAGTTTCCGAAACCACCTACTCCTCAAAAAGGACCTGTTGCACGCCATTCTCGACGAAGGACTATAAATATACAAAGTGGCATACCTATGACACATATCGATAATTCTCCGAGACCGCATTTTCATTCTCTTCATAGATTTTATCCAAGTGATCACCATAGTCATCGATCTTCTTTAAGCACTATCGTTCATGGCCACCACAATTATCATATGCATTCTTCAAACCCACAAAATCAGGCCATTCCTTCAATGATGGAATCCCACTATTCATCTAACCTTCTCGGTAGACCTTCTATGCGTCCTCTTAGATCATTATCTACCCCGTATTCACCTACTACAAACCATTCGTCAACGACTTCCCCATTTCATATGCCTTCGCTGCCTCATGTTCATTCTTTCCATTATATGGACGATGCCGCAAATAATACTTCGGAATGGGACTTTGCGGCATCAGCACATGCTTAATTAGCATACATAATCGAGTAATAACAAAATAATCGTTTTTTTTTTTATTGTAATTTTGTTTGAAAATCGAATCTTAATAGCATTTCAAATCTATCTTCGCGCAACGTATTACATATAAAAAAACCTTTAAACTCTTCCGTTTCAACGAAATGTACAGAGAAGTTTTGCCTATATTATTTTCCTTTTTCTTTCTTTACTCGTTTCCTAATTTTTTCGGATCACTTTCGATCCTTTTTTAATATCTACGTTTTATCTGAACAAAACCCTGGCGATGTGTGCCCGATTTTTTTTTTATTTCTTATTTGTTTTTTTTTTAATTACATAGTAAATTATACCAATAACACATGAAACCCTTACGTTAATTAACGAATTTTTATCCTAATTTCTTTCCATACTAAACGCATGCACTGGTACGAGCAAACAACAAAAGAAACAAAAAAAAACAACAACAACAAAAAAAAAATAGTATTTTTGTATCATTTTTTTCTTTATTCCTTCTTAATTCTTTTAACAATTTCTTGCTATGTATGTATAAAAAAAATAATTATGTGGTTTCTTCTTTACATTAAAGTATATATATGCTGGTTTTTATATCATTCATGTGATCTCACAAACACAACTAGTTTTTTTTTTTTTTTTTTGTGGGAATATGCATTTGCGACAGTTTTGGATTAAAAAATTGAATGTTTCACTTTGAATAGTTCGGTGTTTAAATTAACCTATTTTCACTTTCTCGCTATGTATGTATAAAAACATAATTATGTGGCTTTTTTTCTTAAAGTATATGTTTTGAGTTGAAATGCCGAACGGCTTCAAGTCATTTGTTTCATTTGAATCAACCGGTGTTAAAAAATCCAATCTTAAGCAATAATGAAATGAATAAAAACAATTTAATCAAGTACAAACACTAAGAATTCACTTATATTTCTTGTAAAGTTTTTTTTTAATATTTCGACGCGTATGGGAAAAATTTTGATAGCGTTGACATTACAGCATTAGCGGTGATCTCAATGACTTGTTTTGGTAACGATTGACGTAGAAAATTCCAGTATTTTAAACTGTGCATTGATTGGAAACATCTAGTCAAATTGATTTTATTGATATATCACTGATATATACGCTAACATCTAATGTTCCAATTAAAACGCTGTAATAAAGTGCAATATTATTTATTCAAAATTTACGCGTAAAATAAACTTTAAGCTACCATCTGATAGCTTTATTTGGCGATTTATTAGCGACTATTAATTCATTATCTTACTATTTGTATAGTTATAAATTGTTATAATTACGAGAAATCTTAATCAAATAATTCATTGGTGTCAAAGAACATAAAATCAACATGAGATGAGCTTAATAAAGATCTATAAAATGGCTCATTAATAATACAACTGAAAATCTATGCACACATGTAAATTATTGGATTGCTCTATTACAGTATTAATTTTTCATTTACCAAACAATCATTACTTCATTATCCACACTTTTGTTCTTCACATAACTTACTTTGGAAGTATGATATAATTGTAACATTCATTTATGGAGTTTCATTCACGCATTTAGCTATTTGTGCTTTGATACTTTCAAATGATCTTTCTTCACATATGCAAAAGTCATAAAAAACGAACCTATATGCAGAAGAATTTTGAATTTCTTCGAACGTATCAACTTCTCATTCAATAGACAAATTGTCATCTTAATTTGTCATCGATTAAAATTTTCGAAAGTTACACGATGCATGTTAACTTGTAAATCAAGGAGCTTGAAAGAACATTTAATTATTCATTGAGGAATTGTTATATTAATTTGACATTATTAATAATTATAGCTTCATAGAAATATTAAACATTTTCGCATAGACACAATGTTCTTAGTGTTCTACGAGATACCAAATTCTATTTATTCACGCTATACTCATGGGTCGTATGTCAATAATAACTTACAAAGAAAAAAATGTAAATCGTTTAATTATTTAACCAATGCTACGTAACGGGGGCAGAACATGTGTACCTGAACAAAAGGAGACTAACGGGAAAGACAAAGATGGAAATAAAAGATACTAACCTGTTGTAGATATATGAAAAAAATTTTTTGACTTCAATAGGCTGACAGAAAACAATTTACATCAATAATGATCATAATAGTATGTCAATGCTAGTTTAATAAGTATCAATGCTAGCATTTGTGGTAAACGATGAGAATTTTGGATACATGGGATGACGGCCCACACGATTGCAGATTGGCCAATGATAAAAACATTGAATATGTATGTATAGTGCAAAAGAAAGGATGTAAGCTTTGTACGAAAGTTTATATTGCACAACCGATTATAAAAATCAAATATATTATATTATATATAATTATTATATATAATTATACATTATTAAATTATATGAAACTATTATATTGTATTATATATTCTTTATTTATTTTTGATTTTGTATTTTTTAATTTTTATTTTTTAATTTTTTAATTTTTTATTTATTGTTTATTTTTATTTCTTATATTTCATCTTAATTGATTTTTTATTTTTATTTTATTTATTATTTTATTTCATTTTATTTTATTTATTTATTTATTTATTATTATATATATATATTTTATTTTTAAATTTTTTTTCAGGGACCAAATAAAATTACACCAAGCACCTTAGTGATCAATAATTAATTATTCACAAAATATTTCGTCATCGCATCATCGCATCGTATGCTTCAGATATTCTAGACCATGGTCACTACACTGTATTAACGTTAAAATTTCATACTTTGCTTGTTTTTAGGTTTTGAGTGCTCTATTACTCATCTTCATGTTAACATATATGGGTCATTTTCAATGTTATTGTTCTATTGATAGGCTTATGAAACGAAAGTCATCGCAAATGCAGTAGCATCAACATTTTATACCTATATTACGTATAGTACTCGCCCATATGAAATAGATTCATCTCTACCGATAATGTATATTCGCAACACGACTCATAAAGGGTCTATTTTGTTTGTAACAATTCCTTAAAACATCAATAGCAACCAATGGCCAACTATCGTTTAATACTTTGACCAAATATTTTAAAAGAAAAGATCAGCATAACGATAATGCCTATACTTATTTGGTTGTCGTTATGTCTTGTTTTTACCACTATACATGCATTGGTACGTGTGTCATTGATGAAGTTGGTAAGATCTATTATTTGTCGCATGGGCAACATATACAAGGCGACAAATAAGCAAAACAGTACTATAACAGTTTTTCTTGGTTCAGTAACCTTATACGTACAAGCGTGGCGATGACAATTGCAATTACCATACTGAGACTTCTATCACAAATAATTAATATAAAATAAGTGCACTGTTATTGGTTCCATGTTAAGGACCTTTTACGTATAATTAAATTCTAAAATGCTGGGGGGTTTTTTTTTTGACAGTACGAATTTATCCGTAAATTTCTTAAATTTCTTGATTTAGGAAAACAAGAATTTAAAATGATGAATAAGAGTATATATTTTATTTTGTTTTAGGACTTAAAGATTGAATATTATCATTATATGCTCTTCTAAATTTAATAAAACTTATGAAAGTTAATACTTACTAGCATACATTTTGTTTCTTCCGACAATATCGATATATCTAATTTTATTCAGGAATTTTATTAATTATTAAAAAGACAAAAATGGTGATCGTGAAGCATAAATAAACAAATGAACACATGAACTACAAAAACCTATTCATTAATTATCAAATTCATTGAAATTTAACACACCTCTAGCCTCATACAATATGACGTGAATAAGTGTAACGATTTTATTTTGTTCCGTAACATAGGTTCATAGCCGCGATATTATGTAAGCAATTCACACAGTTCGCCCATCCTTTTTATGAAAACTCCATGGCTCTAGCACATGACCAAAGGTTTCTTTTTTCATTTTGTTAATTCGTCCTTGAAAAGTAGAATTTTTTGTCGTTGAATCATGTCTATTTGTTATTCGTACATACAGATTTTACTATGTATACCATGTATACTCGTTTGTCTTCTTTACTTATCCGCGTAACTTTCCATTTACTTCTATTGTATAATAATTTTTTACAATATTATTAGTTCACACTCACTTTACTGCAACAAATGCGTGCCTAATCGTTGTGGAAATACACCATCCAAAAGTAAAAATTTGGTTAGTGTGATAATTAATATATAAACCTAAAAATAAGATTAAAAGACATAACATATTGTATTTATGGTTAAACTTAATTATGTTATGTGTCCAAGTTCAGATGATCTGGTAATGCAATGCGAAGCATTAAATTCTTATAACCTATGTTTGGCTACGATCCTGCAAGTTCACGTATCCAAAGTCACGTGAATTGGCATCAAAATTGGGCGTAGCAAAATTTTATGCATCTCCCTAAAAATCCATGGATGAATCTTGCCACATTTCCAAATTTTTTTATCAATGAACAGTTTGCTGCATAAAAGAGGCTTACTAATATGGTATAAAATGAAACTATATTACAATACAAACTGAGATTTACCGTCATACAGTAAATAAGTTCTACCCTCGCATGATCTGTGATCTTTCCACCCAGTCCTTCCTATTTGTGCGCCAGGATTTTGATCACAGCGTTGTGACTACTGATCTAAGTAAAAAATACAAACACAAAATAAATATAAAATTCAATTGTCCTCCAGAAAAACTACAAAAAGTTTTAATTGGTAATATGTATTAACCCATGATTATTATCAATTATATCAACTATATCAACTATATCAACTATATATATTGCATTCAATTTACTTTATATGCTATATATTGTCAAGTGGTTTTAAAACCTAATGTTTGGAATGTGTTCAAGCACCATTCATATCGCGTAAATTCTTGTTAATTGCGTTTAATCTTACTACGTAGTTAGTACTAGTTACTCTAAAATCTTGGCGTATAACATATCATTCAAATTACTAACTTAGTCTATATACGCTCAATGTGAAATTGTCTCCGATTATATACCGATAAAATAGTAATTAAAGATATTTGACGTCAAAGGAAATTCATAAAAGAATATTTGCTCCAATTATCAAGTATCTATTTGTAGAAACAATATGTCTTTATTCGAGCATCAGTAACGTCTTGAAACAAAGGATCAATTTCAGGTCAGATGTCACACTAAGTGCCTTCGAAGATTCCAATATTCAAACTTTTAAGAAGTTATCTTTTTGGTCATAATCCGTTAAAGTACATACGAAAAAAATGAATGAAGTACATTCCTAGTAATGATTTTGTCATCGTTTTTTGCCAAATATAATTGCATATTAACGAATTCAAATCCTGATACCGATGCATGCAAATGTGATACACTTTACCCATCTCCTTTTTTTCCCTTTAAATATCGTAGCATTCATCATACATTTAAAGGCTATCGGATCATTCCTTTATTATTCCAGATTTCAAATTCTTTATTACGCGGAAAAATTATTCATAGTTATGCATTTTATCTTTTTTTTTTTTTTAAGAAAACACGAAATAAAATATCAGTTGTCGATTTGATCTCTTATCGAATGACGTTAGCATTAAGTAGCCGGGATCATGTGATACTGTAATTTAAAAATTAGAATAATTTTTCGTTTAGGATAATTTGGATAATTGCACTAAATATGTTGTATGACGCATAAAATAAAATCTATTTTCCCGTTGGATTTTTCAAAGCCATCTCTCTAACGTTTATGTTTGTGTTACTTAAAATCAGGCTGTTTTATGTTGTGAAAGTGAATCGTACCCTGATAAAAATGAGGTAAGCCCTAATAACTCGGATCTGTAATGCGTCTTTCTATCTTTTTGAAACGCCCCTGGCCTATATTTGCGTGAATATTATCGAGATTAAAAGTTTGCATGCGGAATGCATCGATTGCATTGTCATTGCTTTTCCGCAGGCGTTCTTTTTATACGTGCCATTTCAAATATAATTTATTGTAATTATAATATATTATTAAATATGATGCATATATTAAAAACAAATTTCATATCTTTAGAACTCGTGTATTCAAGATTCTACTATCTTTGTAAATTTATTACATATGATAAATACTTTTTCTACGTATTGAAATTATCAATTAATTGAATCCTTTCAATAAATATCTTTCAACGATTAGAGTTTTTCCTTCATTTGCTTATTCAAGCGAATATATACGATCGTCTGATGATCATGCGACTATGAAAAAGATCGAGTAACTCAAATACATTAAAATTATATTATGTTTCCTATTCTTTCACAATGTTAATCTTTGTTTTCATTCAATAATTTGTTTTGATCAATAAATAGTAATGTTATTATATTTTCAAACAAACAATTGTTATATAGCATTCATCCATGTTTGAGAACTCTAAATTCAATAGCTTTTTCGGATTTTAATTATTCACTAAAGTTTTACATAATAAAAAATAAATACGTAATAAAATTGTTTTGTAACTTAAACTTTGATTTATTAAATATTTATTTATTTAATTATAGATTTTGATAATCAATTTGAAATAAATTTAATTAGTAATTCGTGAGAGATATGAAGAATTATTATAGGAATATATCGGGGAATATATTTTAATTAGTAAAAAAAATAGTTTACAAAATTTTCATTTATCGACTTGAAAAAATAATTGTTCAAGTATACCTATATGTCACTCTTTTTATCATTATGGATCTTCATAAACGTCGATGAATTATTACCTTGTTACGCTAAAAATTTTCGCCACAAATAAAAAAAAGGACGTTTTGGTTTTTATTCGTTTGCAGCAAATTCTTATAAAAACAATTACCGTTAAGTGGTAATAATAAAGGCGTTTGTTCAATATCAAATACAATCAATATTTCAACTGATTTTAATACTTGGTTGGTTATACATAGATCTTCCTACTTCCTAGGTGCGTCACTATTTGATAGCGCATTATCTCACGATTCTGTGATTGGATTTTAACGATTTTGGGCTCATTGGAATCGTCTCTAAGAGACGAACATTTTGGCAGCAAGATCATTTAAAACGGACCAGTAGATCAAAAGCTATTTACTTATCTTTAAAGTTTTAACCCTACTTATAAATTACTCAAATTAGCCCATATGATATGAATCATTAGCAAATAATTTTTTATAAATAGCAAATATATACTAAACTTAGTATTACTAATTCCTGGTTTCTTATAATCTTCATATAGGTTATTGAAAGCAAAAATTATTATTTTTATTAAATTTTGTAGTTCATGAAATATGGTACAAGTTATATTAAAGTTTTTAAAATTTTTATCATTTATAACAATATATATTTTTAGTACAATAATATAATAATAATATGGTATTGTTAAATCACACCACTGGTATTTAATACTACTATAATTTTGTTATGAACTGCAGTGTAATTTAAAGATTAGGTGTAACACAAATTTTTTAGTAATTTTTTTAAAAAATGACTATAATGTAAAAATTCATTTATAAAATCATCTTTGAGGCTTTAACAAAAAAAATTCCTTGTAAAATTTTGGTATAAATGATGTTTTTTTCTATTTTAGACCTTAACTTTAACTCTAATATTAACCAAATTTTAATTTTTGTTTTTATAAAAAATTATTTTAATTTATATATTATACAAATTTTTTACTAGTATTAAATGTAATATATAGTTTTCATAGTAATAAACTAAAATACTGTATTATATTTTATATTCTAAAATATATTTTTTAAAATAAATTAAATAATACTAATTTTTTTTACTATTTATAGCTTGTTTTATAGTATTTGAAAGTTTTAAATATTAATATTATTTAAGTTATCTTTTAATACCAAGTATTTTGTATATAATTGTCTTGAGAAAAAGGTTAATAAAGAAGGTAACAAAAATCAGATAATTTTTTAGAAAAATAGAATTAAGTTCAAAGCTAAGTAATATATATTATATATAGCCAAAAATAAACTATGTTTTTGGTCAAAAAGTTTAATAAAAAATTATAAAAGTAGCATATTTTTGAATCTTTAATTTTTTTGAAAAATCATATTAAAAAATTATTCAACTAATACCAAATTTTATTAAAGTATAGTTTAATTTTTTGAATAGCTTTACTTAATAGTATTTTTAATATTTATTTAATAAAATTAGACCTTTATATATAGAAATTGCTGCTAATTTTTTTTAAAATTTTTTTATATAGTTTATTTTTAAGGAAAAAACTAATTTAACACATAGTATATTAAACATAGATATTTGTATAACATGTAAATAAAATAATTTTTATTAAATAAACAAAAAAATAAATAAAACTTTTACTAATATTAGATTAGGGTTAAGGCCTGGGATGGGATAGAGGTATATTTTATACCAAAATTTCATGAGAAATGTTTTTTATTAGAGCCCCAAAGAAGATGTTATAAACAAAATTTTAAGATATTATCAATTTTTTGTTTTTTGCTTTATTTTTGTTGTACAAAAATAATTTGTATATGATTTACAAAGTGCATTTAATTCAATACTTTGATTGGCTTTTATATTTGTTTAACTAAGTGTTAATACATCTAGTGTCCAAATAGAAATTGCTTATTTTTAAAACCTATAGTAATATATAAATATATGGGGGGAGTCTAGTGTTATCACTTGGACATTTTTTGGACATTTTGGACATTTTTTCAAATTAAAATTACTTAAAATTTTATTAAGATAATCTATTTTAATTTTTCCATCAATGAGTCCAGCACCTAAAAAAATATATAATTATATATTTTTTTAAATTACTTTATTGATTAGTTAAACATGGGTCATAGGCTTGGACAATTTTGAACAATCTTGGACATTGGACAAAAAACATAGTATGGACACGTCCAAGTGACAACACTGGGGGCGTCAATAGAAACCAAGCAAATCATTTTTAGTGATTTTTTTTTAAACTTTAGATTAAAATATCTTAGCAACTATTAAACCAATCTTGATAAATTTTTTTTTATTTTAATTCTATAACTACATAGAATTAAAATAAAAAAATTTGGGAAAATTTACATGTAGCTGCGGCTACATGTAGCCTGTATAACATAATATATACTATATATATAACTATATAAATAGTTGTATTATAGCAGGGTATGATGCACTCCTGGATCACGTGATCAGCATAATCGATGCAACGTACGTATTTTTTTTTTTTTTATAAGCGAGATTTTGTCTCAGGTTATTTATTATTATTAATATAGTTTGATACTTTACAAAGTATATGTTGTATATTAAATTTTACTTAGACTATGAAAAAGAAGTAAATGATATTATGACAGGCCTATTGCCTGCCCTTAGCTAAAGCGGATCAAAAACCAAGCAAATGCTGTGAAAGTTTCTATATCTATTTACAAAGAGCTATTTTATACAGTTATATAGAAAGAAAACACAGAGCGAAAGAATGTTTAAATTGGGATATTTGGTATTTGTAGATAAGTTAGAAGGGTTGTATAAGTTGGGTAGTTGAATGATCGTAGGTAAGTTAGACGGAAATGTAGAATATAGTAATAGAATGTATAGAAGTTCTGNTAAGCGAGATCTTGTCTCAGGTTATTTATTATTATTAATATAGTTTGATACTTTACAAAGTATATGTTGTATATTAAATTTTACTAAACTGAGACTTAGGCTACTGTACCTATGATCCAGACTTAGCTAAGAGCAGCAATTGCCGCTACTTAAACTATGAAAAAGAAGTAAATGATATTATGACAGGCCTATTGCCTGCCCTTAGCTAAAGCGGATCAAAGACCAAGCAAATGCTGTGAAAGTTTCTATATCTATTTACAAAGAGCTATTTTATACAGTTTTATAGAAAAAAAACACAGAGCGAAAGAATGTTTAAATTGGGATATTTGGTATTTGTAGGTAAGTTAGAAGGGTTGTATAAGTTGGGTAGTTGAATGATCGTAGGTAAGTTAGACGGAAATGTAGAATATAGTAATAGAATGTATAGAAGTTCTGGTGTATAGTCAGGTTAAGTAGTGGATGTTATTGATGGTTCCGGTGTATAGTCGGGATAGATGGTCATGTTTCAGTTATAGTCGGATTGTATAGTAGTTGGTCGGATTAATCACGTGTTGTTTTGATGGTTTGTTGTGAGAGTTGATTTGGTAACGTGTGTTTGTCGATTTGTTGTGAAAGTCGATTAGGTGACGTGTGTTGTTGTTGTTGTATTGATATTGTAGATCATTCCGTTTTTGTAGATGATGATGTAATAGTTTGGTTTAATAGGGGTGAGCCAGAACGCCCACTTTTGCGTAAATTTTTGTAATATTTTGTAGAGGTGCAGTGATGTCCAGTATTTGGGTTGTGTTGAGTGTAAAATAAAGTATTATTGTGTATATGGTTGTAACTCTAATGATAGAGTATAGTATAGTTGTGTGGTTGTATAATAAAGTATACTCGCAAAGCGAGGTTTGAGTAAAATTGTCTGACTTACTAGTTTCTTTGCCGAAGACAAAGCTACTAGTACAAACTTAAAAATTTAGCAGATTTTTAGACTAAGTAGGAGTGGGTAACTAGTATGTAAAGAAAGGCGGTAGTTGGGAAACATTTGTGTACAGTATAACTGTGTATTTTTCTTATTTAAGCCACTGAAAAATGGGTATGTGTAAAAACATAATAAAATGGAGATCAGCGGAAAGAGTTTTACTACTATTGCAACATACGTATTATATCATTTAATTTATTTTAATAATGCAATTAATACTACATTTTCGGATACTCGCATAAATGTTATTTATTAAGCAATACGGTTTTAACAAATTCTATCGGCTACATGCAAATATATAATACACAGTTTAAATATTCTATCGACCATGCACAAATTATACTTAGTACAGCTTGTGTTGCTTCACTTACGCTCAGCAACACAGATAGGGCTCGCTTTGCTCACCTTGTAGTCGCTTCGCTTTGGCTATCACATCCGCTTCGCTCCCTTTCCTAAATACTCGACACAACTACAACTATTATTCTAATCTACTCTAATCTACCCTAGCCCTAACCCTAACCCAACCTAACGGCTCAACAAAGTTTCACGTTAACACTACAAAAATAAATACACCAGTGATGAAGTTCAAACTATGGTATCAACAACTATAACACAAACCAACTATCTAACACCAGTATAGCAACAAACAACAAATGCGATGGAATAAAAGGCTTCTCCAATAATGATAACGGCAAACACCAATGACAAAGTTATTTCGCATCTCTAATAATAATGGCACCAACAATGAGAGTATTTCACCATTCCACAAAAGGTAATAACAAAATACTACGCTAACGAAAATGATACCGAAAGTAACAAATTTTGAGAAAATCGCAACATCTAAAAAAAAAGATGCTATTAGTACAGTACATTCAATAACCAAAACAAACAAAATAAAATTATACTTTCCGGAGAAAGCCCAGAAAAAACACCTTGAAAAAAGCATTAATAACATATTTGAAAATCAGATCAAGCTTACCTAAAAAAAAACATTAATAATACGTTAGCAAGCTAAAAACAAAGACAAGAAAAAAAATTGAAATCATACGTCTCCGAAGTCATGAACATAACGCCTACAATTCCTACAGTCCCAATAGTGTCAATAATGTATACACAGACAAAAAACAACAACAAAATCATACACTTCAAATTCCCAAAAAAAAAACTCAAAAACTCCTAGAAAAAAAAAAAAGCATTAGTAACGCGTTCAAAAACCAAAAAACAAGAATAATAAGCGGATAAAATCATTAATTCCAAGCCCAAAAATACCTTTTGAAAGCACTCCAACAAATCCAACATATACCTGTCCTAATTTCTTAACCCAAACATAATAATGCCCCAACAACAAAACCAAGCATAAATTGGAAATGACTTTGCCAACAAGAAGCGGCATTATCTAGTAATAATGTCAAAGGCTAACAACAACGATGACACCCAAATCACTTCCGCGTCAACAATGAAGCCCAAATAGCAGGACCAAATCTAAGCAACTGTAGCGGCAGTTACAATAACGACGACAATGACCTGAAACTGTCACTAGAATAAAAAAAATAAATAAATACAATATTAGTAACAAATATAATGCAAAAAGCAAAAAAAGCAAAAAAAAAAAACTGACTAATCTAATGCAATTGATAATCACTATTTATACCTGTGATTAGGGATTACACAGGCTACATGTAGCCTACGGCTACATCTATATTAATTCAAAAAATTTTTATCAAGATTGGTTTAGTAGTTGCTAAGTTTACTTAAAAACAATTTGCCTGGTTTCTATTGACACCCTCCATATATAATTATATAGATTAGATAGCTGAAATATAAGTAGATTTCTAATAAAAAAAATTAATTGATGATTCGCCACTCAACAGAAGAATGATCTTAGTGTAACGTGACGCAAATCACTATGTAAATTCTATGTACGGAATGCAGCGTTCGTCCAAGGAAATCTTTTTATTTTACTAAGTTAACGAGCAAAGTCAATTAATTGAAAGTTGTAGAGCTCAATGAGACGATTCTAACGGTGGTTAGATCATCCAAATCGGTCCAGTGTATACTGAGATATCTTCGAAAAATGATTGGCTGCCTATAAAATTACTATGTAAACAGATATAAACAATAGTTTGTTTTATATAGAAATTTTATAGAGTCGCCCAATCGTTTTTTGACGATATCTCGGCATCCACTGGGCCGATTTGGATGATATAACCACCGTTAGAATCGTCTCATTGAGCTCTACAACTTTCAATTAATCGACTTTGCTCGTTAACTTAGTAAAATAAAAGATTTCCTTGGACGAACGCTGCATTCCGTACATATAGGATTTACATAGTGATTTGCATCACGTTACACCAAGATCATTCTTCTGTTGAGTGGCGAATCATCAATTAAATGAAAAAGTCTATTTGTAACAGCCTGTTATGTAATAGCTATAAGGCAATATTAATATTAAAGTAAGATTAAAGTTAAAATTAGGATTAATTTAATACAAAATTGCGAAAAGATCATTTTTGTTAGAAGTGCAATAGAGATTATCTTAGTAAAATTTTGAGTTATAAATAAAGTAATTACAAATAAGTGTGTAACAGGCTGTTAAAATAGTTTGGTTAGGGCGTGCCATTTATTACGTAATATTTTTTACTTAGTAGCCACCTCTACCTATATATGGTGTGATCATTTTATCTAATTCTAATTGATTAATATAATATATAAACGTGATCACTACCTCTGACCATGTATCCATGGTAAAAATTACATAATAAATGGCATGCCCCTTAAATAAAAAATATATTTTTGGTGCTAAACAAGTTTATTTAGTACAAGAAAATATAATTAATTAGTAAACTTTTAAATAAAATAATATTTTTAAGTATATAACTTATTTTCACCCTAGGTGATATCACCTACATCGGGTGCAGATCGTTATTGTTTATTTTGATTACCCGGTTACACAATAAGATCTACATATATAAGTTTTTTTTTTTTTTTTTTG
>QKWP01000149.1:123221-154659 GCA_003550325.1 Gigaspora rosea | reverse complement strand
CCCCCCTCCTGGAGGGGAGAGGGGGGTAATTTAAAACACATAATCAACTTGGTCTGGCCTTACTGGAATTGGTTTTCGTGTATAACTTTAATTGCTAAAAACTGAATTAAGGTTAAAAATTTACTGGTTCCTGACAACTCAAACAGGATAATTTCTATATCCGTTTCTATCTTTTTATTACAAATAATTATACTTTTACATTTTTATTTATATAAAAAAACATTATACTGTATAATAATATAGTTCATTCAATTCGTGTGTTTCGATAGTCAAAATTCTCCAATCCTATTGGCTGCAGGTAGTCCGGTCCTTGGACCGGACTAAAATAGGACCAGTCCATGGACCGGTTTATGAAATTTGGTCCGGTTTGTGGTCCGCTGCTCGGACCCGGTCTTTTGAACCGAGACCAGACCAGAGGACGGACCGTAACATCCCTATATTAATCACGTAACTCAAAAATTCGTAGCAATGATCACATGACTGAAAATTTTCTTGCATATCAAAAATGCCGTCAAGTCGATTTGCGCTTTTTATTGACGCTTTTGTACTAAGATAAGCTTAGTAGAAAAGATGCGGAATCTTCTGTTGGTTATACAGACAAAATTTCAGCTCAAACGGAGCGATTTTGATTGATATTACTTAGTAGCAAACGTTCTACGAATTCAAAAATTCGATTTTCTATATATCTTAAAGTTTCTATTTTTAAACAAAAAGGGTTCTAATTTTGGTCAAAAGTGGGGTAAACTTAGATTCAAAAAAAAATGTTTGCCATACACAATAAATTAAGGGGGTAACACTGTGTTTCCATCCGTTTTAAGAATTTCTCCCTGGAAATTCTAAATGACAATCATAGGTTGCCAATCTTGTTTCTCGTATTACTTAACAAGACGATCACTATTGTAATACTGCTTTAATGTTTTTCCATCCGTTGTACACAGTTTATAGGCGCCATTATTTAATTTTTCCTTAATAATAAATGGTCCTATTCTTTTCTCTTCAAATTTTGCAGAGCGAGAGGCTTCTATGTCTTTCTTTGTACCCAAACTTTGTCACCAATTTCAAATTCTTCTTTTTGTATTCTGGAGTTAAATCTAACTTTCTGTTTCTTTTGGGATTTAGTTGTATTCTCTCTGGCAGCATTATGTTGGTATGGTAATTCATCTATTAATTCAAAGGCTCTTTGTAATATGCTGTTTTCTAGTGATATTTCTTCATCTGAGTCAACTGGGTTCATGGGGATAACAGTTTCAATGGGTAGAATAGCTTGTCTACCATACTAAGTGGAAAGGGTTATATCTAGTGGTTGTATGTCTTTTGGTTCTATATGCAAACAGTACAGCAGATATGTTCAGGTCCCAATCTTCAATATTTTCCGTAACTTTTGCAAGAGAATTGCAAAGTGTTCTATTTAATCTTTCAACCATTCCATTGGTCTGGGGGTGATAAGGTGTGGAGAATATGTGTTTTATCAAAAACTTTTCATACAATATTCTAACAACTTCACTAGTGAAATTCTTTCCATTATCAGAAAGAATAATCTTGGGGACTCCATGTCTACAAACAATTTCTTCAAAAATGAATTTTGCTAGAGTTTCTGCACCTGCATCTGGTACAGCTTTAGCTTCATGCCAGCGGGTAAGGTAGTCAGTAGCAACAATAATATATCGATTGTTGCGGTTAGTAATGGGTAGGGGTCCTACTAGATCTATGCCTATTCGTTCAAAGGCTCTTCCAACTTGAATGGGGTGGAGAGGTTCTTTTCTTTTACTTTTGCCTCGTTTTTGGCAAACTTCACATGAGCGAACATAATTTTGGACATCTTTGTACATTTGGTCCCAATAATATCGTTCAGATATTTTATAATACATAGCATCTGTTCCTAAATGTCCAGCGGTAGGGTGACTATGCATCATATACAGGATAGATTCAACTTCAGTCCATTTGATTACTCTAATAGGTTTGTCTGGGTCTTTTCGATTCTTTTTATATAATAATTTGTCCTTTACTTTATAATGTCTAGATTGATTAATAATTGTCCGTTTTTCATTGTCCGTTAAATTAGAGGGGAGTGCATCTGTTTCTAGGTATCCTATTAAATTTTGGTATTGATCCAAATTCATGTAACGGCAGTAATAGAGGAGTGTGTCTGGGTCGGTAATCGAGAAAGGGCATCAACATTCGAATGGATTCTTCCAGGTTTATGTACAATAGTAAAATGGTAGGGTTTGAGTTTCATCATCCAGCGTCCTAGACATCCTTTTGGTTGAGAAGACTTTAACCATTTGAGAGCAGAGTGGTCTGTAACTAGCGTAAAATGGTTTGTACCAAAATATTTGTGAAAATGTTCAATAGCCCATACTATAGCAGCACATTCCAATTCAGTTGCTCCATAGTTCATTTCTTCCTTTTTCAGGCTTTTGCTTGCATAGGCAATTGGGTGTTCCTTTTTATCTTCAGATATCTGGCTCAAGATGGCTCCGAATCCGGTATAAGAGGCATCAGTGGCCAGAATAAATTCTTGTTTATAGTCAGGATAGATAAGGATAGGGGCAGTAGTCAACCGGTTTTTCAGTTCATCAAAAGCTTTTTGACATTGGTCATTCCATTTATAAGTATTGTCCTTATGTAGCAATTGATTAAGAGGATGGGCAATGGAGGAGAAGTGTTTAATAAATCGTCGGTAGTATCCAGCAAGGCCTAAGAATGAGCGTAGCTGGGTAACACTTTTTGGAGGTTGAATTTTCTGAACAGCAATAATCTTGTCTGGATCTGGAGAGATTCCTTTTTCTTCTATTATATGTCCTAGAAAAGGTAGACGTTTCATCCAAAAATTACATTTTTCTATGTTTAACTTCAATCCTGCTTCACGTATCCTGGTGGATACTTCTCTTAGGTGTTTAATATGGTCATCGAATGTTCGTGAAAAGACATTGGTATCATCCAGGTATACTACTACATATTTGTAAGCTATGCCTTTGTAAACTTTATTCATAAGGCGTTGGAAGGTAGCAGGGGCATTACACAATCCAAAAGGCATGACATTGAACTCATAGGTTCCGTATCTGGTAATGAAAGCAGTTTTCTCTCTATCTTCTGGGTGTACTTTTACTTGCCAGTATCCACTCATAAGATCGAGGGTGGAAAAATAAGTAGCTCCAGCAAGTGAGTCAAGCATTTCATCTATTCGGGGTAGAGGATATTGATCCTTCTTGGTAACGGCATTAAGTTTTCTATAGTCTACACAAAATCTTTTCTTTCCATTTTTCTTTGTTACTAATACAACGGGAGAGGCCCAAGGGCTAGAGGACTCTTTTATTAACTTATTATTCAACATTCGTTGTACCTCTTCATTAATAAATGTTTGTTCAGTTAGAGGTACCATATAGGGTCGAGAGCTGACAGGAGGTACATTGTCAGTAAAGATTCTATGGGTTACTAGGTCAGTTTTACCTAGTTGGGTCATATCCTTTGCAAAGAGGTCAGCAAATTCAAGAAGCAATTGTCGAAATTGAGCTCCTTGGTGAGTAGTTAAGGGTCCTACTTTTGGTTTTATTTCCTGAGTCACAGTATAAATTTCTCGAATAATTCTGGGTCTAGAATTGTCTGTATCTTCGAGTAGTTTTTGATCTTGCTCAGGATGACTCAAAAATTTTGAGCATCACTATTATCAAAGGCGGCAGAAGAAGAGGATTCATTATACAAATCTCTTAATCGATGGTGAAAGTTTTCAAAATAATTTACTCGAGCTTGTAATTCCTTTATGGTCTGGTCCTGGTGTTCAAAAGTTTTAGCTTGTTCCTGTAGCAGAGCAATGATTTGGGCCTGTTGCCTAATCTGTTCCTGAAGGAGAGGGACTAGGTCTGTGGGTTCTAAAGTTGTTGACACAGTTTTTATTGGTGCAACGATAGGTAATTCCGGTGTTGGAGAGGTTGGAGGAGACAGAACTTCTGGATCTGGAGGAGGGTGAAGTGCTTTATAACATTCCTCACAATAGGAGTTAAATTGTTCTAACTCAGTGTTCTTTTTGGCCATAATACATTCCTTACAGAGTCCAACGGTTCCTTGGAAATTCCTTTGTAAGTTTTCCATGGCTTTCCTTTGATCAAAGTCTGGATGACTAGTGTCAAAAGACTCTTCTAGAATTCTTTGTAGAGTTTCCTCTTCAGTTTCACTTAATTGTACTTGGGAGGCTCTCATGATAACATTGACTTCAGTATAGGTATAGTCTTGGTTAGACAGGTCAGCAGCCTGGGGCTCCAGAGCATGAGCGAGGTCTTCATTACTTTCTCCAATCTGTATCTGGGCGAGTCGATAGATCCGACTTTGGTTAAGATCATATGCATGTCCTGCATTTCTGGTGGATTCGGTATAATGGCGTACTCGAGTCCATAGGTTGTAGTTTGAATTCCATTCTACATCTTTAGCAGCTTTATATGCATACAAGCATTCGAGGTTGCAGAACCGAGTATCTTCTCGAATAGAGTCTAGTTTAATCATCTTAGATCTAATTCCTTGCTCTCTACAGAGCTTACATTCCATTAGCGTTCCTCGGCCTTCGCCATTAGTGAAGAACTCTATACTTCGTGGGTCTTCTGGATCTAGGTCTTGGTGGAAGTCAATCCAACATCCTTTGCAAATTAAGATTTGCTCCAACGGCCTGATTTCTTCTGGTCTTTTGGGTACCTTGCATTTACAGCAATGGTTAACTCTAAAGGGAGAAAAGTGGGGTAGCCGATTGGCATTTACTTCCTGAGGTTGGCAACCACATTGATATTGTTGGTTTTCAAGAATCTGGGTCATCAGGGGGCAGTTGGCACTGATATGTCCATACTGTTTGCATTGGTAACAGAGGTTATCAGGACAGTCCTTATACAGATGTCCAGGTTGAGAGCAGGTCTTGCAAACATTTCGTTTGGGGGCTTGTTTAGGACAATGTGCAGCTAGGTGTCCGTAACGGCGACAACGATAACATTCATTGTTAGGACAGTCAGCATAAAGGTGGTTATAAGAGTAACAGCGTCCACATTTTTGTTTAGTGAATGAGGCGCTGGGTCTGGATCTGTGGGTAACGGTTGTCCAATTATCAGGTTCAATTTCCACCACATAGGCTTCCTTTGGACGGAGGTATTCCTGTTCGAACTTTTCTAGTTCCTTTTCATCAGTAATGGTTGGTTGGGCAGGTAAAGGTTGGTTGTGTTCATAAGTAGTGGGCACATGGATTTTCTTTTTGTTCCATCTAAGAGTATAAGCCTTATTTTTCCAACTGTAGGTGGCATCTATCTTTTGTGACCAGTCATTTCCTAAGAGTAATGAATAAGAGGTAGCATTCATTACTTCAATATCC
Source organism: Gigaspora rosea (assembly GCA_003550325.1). NCBI lineage: Eukaryota > Fungi > Glomeromycota > Glomeromycetes > Diversisporales > Gigasporaceae > Gigaspora > Gigaspora rosea. The sequence continues at coordinate 149,315 of QKWP01000149.1, read as the reverse complement.
ATGGGAATGGTGGTTCCTTCAATTTCAATTGATAAGTTTTTAATTATGCCTAGGGGTCAGACAGAGGGTCCGGTGGCTAAGACAATAAGGCTGGAAGAAGATGCTTCTATTTTCAATCCAAGTTCTTTTAAAACTTGGCTAGAAATCATACTGACAGCAGCACCACTGTCGATTACAGCGTGGTAGGGCTGTCCATTAAGTTTAATATTGCATTTGACAGGAGTGGTATAGGTAGGTGTCTGAATCTGTATAGTTTTGGGATTTTCAACTAAATAATTAGTAACAGCAGTTCTAATAGAGTCATTAACTAGAAAGGCTTCAAATTGTTCATAGGTATAATCATTGGCAGTATCGAGAGTGTAAAATCACGAGGATAAGGAGTAGATGATCGATTGCGTGATCTGGATCGATCAAAAGAGTGGTGGTTTCGGTTATTTCTGTATTTATCACAAGACTGGCTTCGGCTCCTGGATCGATCATATCCAGAACGATTATAATTTCTATCCCTAGATTGGCTTCTGTTTCTGGATCTGGATCTATCATAAGATCGGTTATTCCTAGAGGAATAATTACTGCTTCTGCCTTGGGATTGGTATCCCTGGTAGTCCTTCCTGTTGTCCTGGTATCGAGTATGGCAATTCCGGATGAAATGTCCCTTTTGTCCACAATAATAGCATGTGGCATTTCCAGTATTGGATTGAGGTCGGTTCTTGTTTTGGTCAGTGTAGTAAACAGAAGTAGTAGTAGGAGGAGCAGCTTGTTTTTCAGCAAGATTTATACTGAGCTTGGCAATTTGTTCAGTAAAGCGCTCAATGGCTTGGTTGGTATTATTGGTATTATGTTCAGAGGCCATCATTCTTCCTGTTTCCCATTTACGTGCCTCAGTAATAGCAGCACCCAAGTTAGCAGGTTCAGCGGCTTGGACATTTATAGCATATTCGGGTCATAATCCTTGGATAAAGAACTGGATCATGACAGCAGCTGGGAAGTTATTAAGAGGGTCTACACGTCCTTTTAGTTGTTTAAAGCGGCTAACGTAAGTATCAACAGTGTCTGTGCCTTGTTTGATTTCAAAAAGTTGTTTCTGCCAAGCAGCCTTTTGCTTGGTAGTGCTAAATTTTTCTTTGAACAGGTGAGTAAAGCTATAGATATTAACACCATTTACATTCTGGCCATGCTGGTTATGATGGAAATGGGTTGGGGCATTAGCAAGGCTAGAGAACCATTCCTGGGCATTGTCCTTCATATAAGCAGCAGCTAACTCCAATTGGCGAGCAGGGCTCCAATGGTTGGCCTTGGCAGCTCGTTCAAATTCCTCAACCCAGGTAACTGGGTCCTGAGTTCCATCACTACGATAAAAGTCGATTTTGATTAGGGATTTTTCACCACCTTGTCCAAGGGCAGCAGCAAGAGCATTTATAGCTTGTGCAGCATCTTGTAAAGCTTGATCTCCCATGTTTAATTCTGGTTCTGATTCTTCGTTTTCTATAGTTCCTTCTGATTCTGGTTCTGGGTGTACTTTTTCTTCTTCTAATCCTTCTTGAAAATTTACTTCTTCTTGTACTTCTGTTAGTACGTCTAAAATTCCGTCTAAATTTATTTCTTCTAAATTTTCTTCTGTGAAATTTATTTCTTGATGAATTTCTAGTTCAACAATTTCTTGGTCAGTATAAGCTCCAATTATCGGGGGCTGAACAATATCAAGTTGAGGATTAAAGATTTGTTGTTGGCGTTGTAAAGGAGAAGTGTGTAGAGGAGTATTATGAGGTGAAAAACAGGTTTCAGGATAAACTTCAGTAACTATAGGTAGAGGTGGGGTTGCTATGGTTCGTTGAAAATATGTGGCTGGGTTAAGATTTTGGATGAATCGAGCAACTCGGTTTGGAGAGGGAGTATGTTGGATAGGAAGAGGATTGTAAAGGGGAATTTCACTAAGAGGAGAAGTTGGAAGTGCAAGTGTAAGACGAAAAGGTATTTGGGTAGTATCTTCGTTGTAAGGTGCTAAGGTAGTAGTGTGAGTGGAACGGGAAGGTCCTGCTTGGTTATCTAAATCTTCTGGTTGTAAGGTACGTACAGGTCGAGAGGTAGGTGTAAGATTAAATTCAAGATCGTCAGTAGTTTGGATTATAGGTAAAAAGTGATCAAGTGTGTCAATAAGGCGGCCAAGTGGAGGAGTAGAAGTAGTGAGGCCTTCAATATGATGGTCAAAGATATTTGCTGGAAAATCTGCTAGTAGAGTAGTGGCAAGCGTATATCGAGTGAATCGTCGAAGTAATTCAGCAATAACCTCTTTAGGGTCCAAATAAGGATTATGGTATCGGCAGCTGAAAACAATATCACGGGCAGTAGCTCTACAAGTATTATAGCTGTTTGGATGAGTTAAAATGAAAAAGGCGTCAATGATAACTTGCGAATATCGGCCAGCAAAATAAGTATCTCTGTAATCGTTCCAAAAACGGCGAAAGTTTCGATAGAAGCTATAAGGTGGATAGCAAATAGTACAAGATAAATCTGGATGACTGAGTTGGAGAACGGTGGTAGCAAGAGCAGATGGATGGTTAATGTCGTGGGCTTCAATTTGTTCAAGATAAATTTGGTAGGCTCTATTTACTCTAGTTATAAAGAGACCTAGAAGTTTAACAACTAACAATTTTTTTTTTTAACAAAACGGTGAGAAAATAGGCGAGAGTTTCAATGTACTAACTAAGAGGTAAGAGGGTTTCTAATATGGTTCTAAAACTAACAGAAAATTAACAAAACAAAATACTAAAACAAAAGACAAATGCTACAAAAGCAGAGGCTTCAAGTATGCTCTTCTGAACGAATCTTTTTCAATTCGACAGGAAAATACCGGTGCAACAAATGCAAGAGGCTTCAAGTATGCCCTTCTGAACGAATCTTTTTCAATTCGACAGGAAAACCCAAAACAATTACTTAATTAGAAGAGAGGGGAGGGAGAGGAGGTATCCAAGAAATCTTTGCAGAGATGGAGGAAGGGAGGTTCTAGTGTTCCGGCTGTTTTAAATGATTTCCGCCAGAAGGCACCAAAATGTTACAAGCGACTATAGCCTTCTATATAGTACTTGCAACACAGCACACAGCGACAGGGATCTTGTAAGGGTCAGAGAAGATATGAAGCGGTGTGGAAGTGGAATATTACTTCACTAGAGCGGTTCAGTTTATATTTATTAATTAATAAGAGTATTATTTATTTAGCAAAGATATATTTTATTGATTTAGATAATAATATTCAAGAGATACAATTATTTAAGTATTGGAGGGAGGAGAAAGGAAAGTCTGAGTCTAAGCTAGAAAGCTTGTGGGTAGAAGGTCAGAAAGCTAGGGTTTATATATCTTTTTAGGAATACATTCGTGTAAAAGTATAAAAGTATAGTAATAAAGTATAAAAGTATAAAAGTATAAAAGTATAAAGGTATAAAGGTATAAAGGTATAAAGGTATAAAGGTATAAAGGTATAAAGGTATAAAGGTATAAAGGTATAAAGGTATAAAGGTATAAAGGATCCTTCTATATTATTCTGTGTCTCAACTATGTTACGCTAAACTATTCTTGGAATGTTCTAGATTTTTTTTTTAATATTGAAAAACCTATTCTATAACAATATTTTCTCTTTTCTAGGTCCATCAGGAATGATTTCGGTACTCTTTGTGTTGTTTTGTTGCTGGTTCCGTTAGTTGGTATATTTTTGTGCGTCTTTCGCATGTTTTGTTATCGTTTTAATATGGGTGTTTGTTCGTTATTTTGGTGTTCTTGTGTATTTTGCTACGTTATGTTTGTTTTTCGAGCTTGGTTATAAGTATTCATGATGTTTAGTTGAGATTTAGCTATGGTTAGGGTTAGGGTTAGGGTCAATAATAGGTTGCATTGGGCATTAGAAAATAGGAGTGAAGCGGAGGCGACAGCCGTAGCGAACGACTACAGGTGAGCGAAGCGAACCCTGTAGGTATTGCTGAGCGTAAGCGAAGCAAAACAACTTGTATCGATTATAGAAATGTAGTTTATACAATGTATAATTGCGTGTAGGTTGGAGATTTCACCTTAAATACGAGTTAGTCATAATTTAGATAATAATATGATTAATACGCTGATCGATATTTTATTATTTGTCAATCACGTGATAGTGGTGATCGTAACACCTAGCTTCTGAGCCAGCCTCCGACCCGATTTCTGAACTAGGTGATATCACCTAGGGTAAAAGTTAGCAACACTCTATTTTTAAATATTTTATTAATAAAATTATATAATTTTTTAAATTTTACTAAAATATTCTAACTTTTTGCTCTAAATATTATATATTTATAAAAATAAACTACATTTTTTGGCCAAAAAATTATTATTTTCAAATTGTTATATTTTTTAAAAAATGAAAATATACTAATAAAAAGTTGTCTAAATGATACTAAATTTTTACTATAAGTATATTTTGATGTTTTGAACAAGTTTACTTAATAGCACTTTTAAAATTTACTTAGTAAAATTTAGATTTTTGATTTTTTGAAATTTTAAAAAAATCAGAAAGTAGCTTATTTTTAGAGTAGCTTATTTTTGAGAATATATAGTAAACTTTGTTAGTACCAAAAAATATATTATTTCAATATGTTTTATACCAGAAACAAATACAAAGAATATATGTAGCAATGTCATACCCAATGGTCCAACACCAAAAATTGAATACTGGATGTTTGGATTTGAACTTTAATGTCCAATTGAATATTGAACATCACATGACTTTCATTACATATGATTGGGCAATATTATTACATTTAATAGGCAAACTACTGTGCTAGTATTATTTAATTTTAACCAATCAAATTTACAGATTAGAGCAGGGTCCAAAGATTTTAGGTTCAAAAATTACAATTGGATATTTGGATTGGACGTCCAATCCAAAAGTGTCCAAATGTCCAATTTTGTTCAATGTACATTACTAAGTATATGGTTTATACAATAAGTTAAGCGATAATGGTTTGCAAAATCTTGAGTTTAATTTGTCTGTATACATTATGTATTACACATTAGATCAAAGTTATAGCCTTAATTAAAAAAAAAGCTTATGTATATATTGGGTACATATATAGATATAATCACATGAATAGATTAAAGATAGTATATAGTTAAGTAGTAATTTTTTCTATTAACTAGCAATTAAAAAAATATATATACTATTTGAACATCTTGACAATATATTCATAAAAAAATTATATAATTTATTGATTCAATTTTTTAAAAAAATCTTTAAATTTATTCAATTTTTAAATTTTAAAAAATTAAAAAATTAAAGTTTTGCTTATTTTTAAAGTTTGACCAATTAAAATTAGGTATTTTTTGTGCTACTATACAAGTGTTTTTGTGTAGCTATCAAAAAAAAAGTTTGCAATGTTTTAAATGAAGTTATTATGTACAAAAAAAAGTTTGCAATATTTTAAATGAAGTTATTATATACAAAAAAAAGTTAAGCAAAAAATAAAACACAAATTTAATCTAGTTTACTATATTATTTTGGGTTTACTAAAGTGCTCCATAGGTGATAATACCATAAACATTATACAATATAATATTATACAGTATAATATATACTATACCGCACTGAGCAAAAGACCCCAGGTCTAATACAAAATTCTTGGTCAAAAACTTACAAAGTACTCATAGGTATCACATTCGATAGCGGGTATTTTGTGCAGTGGGATCTTTTGACAGGGGGTATTTTGCGTGAGGGTATTTGTTAGGGTGTCATACAGATTACTGTTAATCATACAAAATATTGCACTTATTTTTTTTTTTTTAAAAAAAGTGATTTTTTTAGTTGTGCACAGTATTTAAAAAAATTATAGGATGCGAATTAGTGCGAAGGAGAAGCAAGCCAACAGAGGAGACTGTTAAGCCTAGTCATCCTTATGATTGGGCTTGTAATAGAATTGTTTCACCTTCGCCATACACATTCTGATAGCGATTATCCCGGTAGATTAAAAAAAAATTGTTCAGCATTTTTTTTTTAACTAAAAAAGGGTTTCTTTTTTAATAGTTAAATCACATTGTTGTGGTTTGCATAATTTTGTGACCCCTTATGATTAATTTTTTTTATTAATTGCGATCACGATAACGATCACAATTAAATCAAGATATATAAAGACCCTCCCACATAAAATACCCCTAACAAAATACTGGGGTGTCACACAGACTAATAGATTTTTTATGTTACACTATTGTATCGCATTCACTATCGTTAAGATACTACAATAATGTTTATTAAGCACAATCGTTTTTATTCAAGAAATATCAGAAGTTAAAGTTTGATCTTACAGATTGAACCTCTTATAATAGATTTTACATTATATTATTGTTCTATTACGAAATATTACTAATTACGATTTACCCTAAATCTATCGGATATTATTAAATTCATATAAAAATTGATCTTTTAAATATTTTAAAATGTATCAACTTATTTAGACTTGCCTAGAAATTTTCACTAGTTATTTATATAAAGCCAAAGAATAAGGCTATGTTTTTATTTATTTTTTTATTAATATGTGGGTTTTAAGCATTCTTCTTATAGAATACTTGAATTAGAACGAAAAAATTATCTTAAAAATATAATAGAAATATAATTTTTTTTTTTAAAAAAAAATAAAAAAAGCGATTTTTAAAAATATTTTAGTTTTTATAATAGTTAAATATGGTATATAAGTTAAAGAGTTGCTCTCAAACACCAACACCTTGATCACTAGCAAATTTCATTGAGATGCTACAATATACCTGAATTTTTTACAAAATCCTGGATCAAATAATTGCAAAGTACTTGGGTATTATACTTGGTGAAAAAAAAGATGCCATGTAAAATACCCGAATTTTTTGCATAAGGGTACTCAGAAAGGGGGATTTTTTGCTCAGTGTGGTATGGTATGTATACAGTATATAATATTTTAAATTATATTATTGTAAAATAATCTTTAATTATCTTTTATATCAACAATTCAGCTACATACACAAATTAAATTTTTTTTAATATAATCATTAACCACAAACCCAAAGTTGCTCACTTCAGCTATCACTCCTTTTTTTTAAAAGCCTATAGTGATCTACTTCTAACCCTAACCCTAACCCTAATTTTAACCAAATCCCACACAACTTTAAAAATGTCTCAATGCATAGTGAATCACACCAATATACTAAAACAACAAATTAAATACCAAATGTAGTGAACAAAAAAAGCATTTCAATAACAGTACCAAAAGAACAACGTGTGATAACTATCAATATGGACTGTACCAATGACACAAGAAAAATATCAGCCACTGGAAAAAGAAAACCAATGCTAGCAATGCAAGAAAGGGGGCATCCAGAATTAACATTATACAAGAGGGGGAGGGGGTCTGACAAAATATAACATTTTTTCTCTTAAGTAGGAGAGGTCAAAAAAATATAATGCAATTTTTTTAGAAAAAATCGTCTAAAAACTGATCTAGTAGTCCAAATTTAATGCTTTTGATACCATTCGATTCGTCTTGGTGAGAAGCGTCAAATGGTACCAATTTCATTTCATTTGGATCACTGGATCAAAAGTTATTGGCCAAATACTATTGGTTATTATATTTTCTTATAAAATGACTATAAAATCAATAGTTTTTTGTGAATAACTATTGATCCAGTAATCAAAATAAAATTATTTTGGTATCATTGGATTCATCTCACTAAGGCAAATCGAATGGTACCTAAATCATTCAAATCGGATCACTGTGTCATAATATATTCAAGTTTTTGTAAAATTTTATATATAAACATACGGATTTTGAAAAAATTTTTTATATAGTAAAGGGGGGGTCAAGCGCTACTATGAGAGGGTACATAACGTTATTTATGGATGCCCCCAAAAAACTCCAACCTCTAGCAAAATAAACCTGAAATTGTCAACCCCAAAGATGCAAGAAAAATACCAACTATAAGAGAAAGAAATACCAACATGAATGACACAAGACAAACCAACTACCGGAGAAAGAAATACTAACACCAACGATGCAAAAAAAGACACCAGCAAAAGAAGCACCAAAATGAACGGCACCAACGACAAGAAAAAGACACCAACCACCGGCGAAAGAAATACTGAACAATGGCATGAGAAAAGGTACCAACCACTAGCAAAAGAAACACGATACCAACGATACAAAAAAAGGCATTACCGGTAACTACAGACAAAAAAAATCTATTATCTGAAAAAAAAACAAATAAGCATTAGTACAATACTAAAAAAAAAAAACAAAGCAAAAAAAAACTCCCGAATCACAGATATTTTTATATTTATACTATGTAACTAGTAATCATTACTTCTATAAAAATTATTTGTCAATCTGTATAACATATGGTGTTAAACACTATAGGTGCACTTTATAATATCTGTATAATTTATATAATAAAAATAATATCTACTTTAGTTAAAAAAATTAAAAATCTATAAATTTTTAAATTTTAAAAATTTTAATAATGTATGAACATAAAAAAATAATTCTCTAAATTTGAATTTTAATATGATATTAATTAAAATTTTATTAATTATAAATTTTACTAACTTATTATACTAGGTAAATGCATAGCATTGTTTGTCCGGAGCTAAATATTTATATAAATAAAATAATTAAAAAAGTTTGCTATTTCTTACTATTAGTATATATGATAATAATTTTTGATCCAATAGTCCATTTTGAATGATTTAATTACCAAATGCTCATCTCACTAAGAAATTCTAACAAAACCAAAATTATTAAAATTTAATTACAGGATCCCAAGATCTCTCACTTTTGTGTAATTTTAATAGTGATTTTTAAAATCACTAAGTAAAGTTCTTAACATTGAATAACTTTTGATCCACTAGCCTGTTTTAAATGATTTAACTACCAAAATGTTTGTCTTAGTGAAACAATTCTAACAAGCCCAAAATTGTTAATTCCAATTACAGGATCCTAAGATTGATAAAAATTTGACAATTATTTAATCAAAATTGGTTTTATATATAAAAACTAATAACTGTCTAACAATACAAATCTTTATCGATCTTGGGATCCTGTGATTAGAATTTAACGATTTTGAGCTTATTAGAATTGTCTCACTAAGATGAATATTTTGGTAGTTAAATAATTCAAAACAGGCTGGTGGAGCAAGACTTATTCGATGTTAAATCAATTTACAAAAGTTGAAAGATCTTGGGATCCTGTAATTAGATTTTAACGATCTTGAGCTAGTTAGAATCGTCTCATTGAGATGAACAGTTTGGTAGTTAAATCATCAAAAACAGATTAGTAGATCAAAAGTTATTATCAATTCCATAAATTGGTATACATAACCAATTAAAAATAGTTTAAAATCATATATGAGTGAACAGACGGAAAATGCAAAATTACGTTTTTGATATTTTAATATGTGATGCATTAAGAAAGTAACTTTTGTATTACAATGCAGAAAAACTAAAAGTTCTTCGCTTCGCTTCAGACAATAAGTATATATTATATTAAAAACTAGTATAATTTTTCTTATTTACTAGTTTTAATCTAAAAACTATGTTAATAAAATTTTTTAAAATTTATAAAAATTTTATTTTATATATAAAATAGGATTTTGATAAATTTAGCAGGTTGCGATATCGCAGGTTAATATTTAAAAAAAATTAAAATGATTATTAGTTAGGGTTAGGGTCCGAACTAGTGTTAATATTAGGTTAGAGAGTGCATATATATATGCAAAATTAAGTGCTAAAAACTTTTAATTAGAAGCCCAAGACTAGTTTACTTAATGAAATTTCAAGTTATTTAAAATTTTTGATTTTTTTTGTAATTTTTCCTAATTTTTCGGTCGGGTTGTTACACAAGATCCTGTGATCTAATTGGCCAATCATATTAACCTGCAATATAGCAACCTGCGATATTTAGCAACCTCCTATAAAATATTATTAAGAATATTTTGTCTTATAAATCAATTATAATTTGCATAATAAAAAAAATAATAATAAATTAATAAGTAAATAAATTTATTATTATATAATAACCTAAAAAATTGATGATAGAAAATATTTAATATAAATATAAAAAATTAATATTTATAACTTAATATTATAATATACTATAATATTATTTCAAAAAATAAGTTTAAAAAAATTTAATAAAATAAATTATTATATATAAAAAGTTTTTACTTTTTATATTAATATAGTTGAGCCAGAATAAATGAGAAGACCTATACAATAATAAGTAATAGTAAAAATAAGATTTTTAGACACAAAAATTTATAGCCCAATATAACTTTAAATATCTATTTGTTAGATATTTATTATTGTATCTAAAGCTAAAAATTGCTAAAGTTAGAAATTTTAATTACAGTCAACCCTTCATAAATGCATATCATCGGAACAGTATCGGAACCAAACTTTTGAGTGCTTGCGTTTAGAGAACAATAAGAAAAAATGCATTTATAGGAGTTTAGTATGTATTTGGACCAGAAAATTAATATGTATTTAAGGAGGTCATGCACTTAGAGGGGATGCATTTAAGAAGGGTCAACTGTATTTTAATATAAAATTTTAAAAATTTTAGACCTTTTGTTAAGGTTTTTTTATAGGATTAGGTTAGGTTTAGAATTAGATTTAATAATAAAAAAGTATAAAAGAATTTTGGTAGGGCTTATATTTTTAAATCAAGATTTCTAATTTTTAGCTTCAGCTATTTTTAGCTTTAGCTATAATAGTGCTATAATATTTATTATTTTTTTCTTTTTTTTTTTGTTTTTTTCTAGTCTAATAAATAATAATTACTAATTATTGTAACAGATTATAATGAAATCCAGATTAAAATGAAATGATAGTATAAAATCTCGAAAACTAAATTTTTTTGGAGTGCATTTTTTATGGTTAGGGGTTTAGAGTTAGAGTTAGTTTTAAAAAAAATTATAATAAACAAGTATTAATAGGTTTTAGAAGGCTAGCAGGTTAAGTATAGAATGTAGATTTCATTTTAAATTATGATTTGTGACAATTATTAAAAATAAAAGTAAAAAAATTTAGTAATCATCTTTAAATAAATAGGATGCTAAATATTATATGATATTAAAAATATATTACAATAATAACTAGCTTATAATTTGTGGTTTTGCTTTTATATATAGTACTTTTATACTATAAACACTAGCTATGCTTATATAATAATATAGTATATAGTTAACTACTATCTAATAATAGTAAGCAAAATCTTGCTTTTAATTAGGAGCATTCAGAATTAATATTCATGTTGAAATAGTATGTATATATATAATATTATATAATGAAACGAAATTAGGTAAACTTATATTGATTTTGAATTAATATATATTATTTCTCAATTTTTACTAATCATGAGACCATAGCAACATAATAAAATTATATATTATATAACTGATAATTTATTAATAATAACAATAAAAATTTTGTATTTATTAATACTATATATTTCCAAAAATAAACTACTTTTTTGGCCAAAAAGTTATACAAAAAATCATAAAGTAACTTATTTTCAAATTTTAATTTTTTTTGAAAATTAAAAAATATACTAATAAAAAGTTATCTAAATAATACCAAATTTTTATATAAATGTATTTTGATGTTCTAAACAACTTTACTTAATAATACTTTTAAATTTACTTAGTAAAATTTGGACTTTTATATATAGCAACTGCTAACAGTTTTTTAAAATTTTTTAAAAAAATCAGAAGAGTAGCTTATTTTTGGAAATAACTTATTTTCAGAAACATATAGTAATGATAATAATAACTATTAATAATCACATTAATATTTGTATTAATCTTTTTTATTAATATTTATTTATAAAGATAATTTTTTACTATTATATACTTCTTTTTTTTATTATATATTCAAATTGATTTTTATTTCTTTATATTATATATTTTCATTAACACTTTAATAATTCACAAGGATATAGCTTTGTGGCTTGTAAAATTTGTTATAATAAATATCTAAAATACTAATGTTTAGTGCAACTCAAAATTCAAGCTAATATTTATTAGGAATACAAGCCACTATGCTGAGTATAGCAGTTATAAAAAAATTTGAAAAAAGTAAATTTATGTTTTTTTTAAAAAAAAATATTGTGAAAATTAGCTTCTTATTAAACAAGATACTTAACCAAATTCCTGGATATTTCTATATAATAAATTTAAATATTATTAAAATATATATAAATATTCAAATATATTCTAAAAATTTAGCTAGTATTTAAAAATCATACGTTACGCATTTTAGCAAAAACTCTGAAATTTAAGCAGAAAAACAGTTTTTGGCAATTATTTTAGTATTCATTGGTCCAATTTGAATAAACTTTTTTTTAAAATGAAGCTCTTAGTGAGACACATCTAAGAAAAAAAAGTTTATTCAATTCTAATTACTGGATCAGAAGTTATTTAAGTAAATATAGGTTTGTTGTTTTTAGCAAATTAGATCAAAATTGGCCAAAATCTAGTTATGATCTATATGAAAGATGTTTAGGGTCCTGACAAGCATATATATATATATATTTTTAACTTTGTAACCCGTCTGATCTTTATTAGCAAAATTACATAAAAGCTACATAATTTTATATACTAACAGTAATGATCGAACTAAGCCGGCTGCCCGAATTGGTGCCCAACTTTGGCTATTGCACTGAAATGGTTTGCTCATACTCAAATGACGGTCTTCCCCATTAGTAAGAAGTATAGCACCGCCTGGCTTCAGAAACCAACCACAGGATCCATTCCACCTAAAAACTTCTTCTCTGAGCTTTTTATAAAGAAGAATAAAAAAGGGTAAAGTCTAAAGGGGGACAGTACCTAAATGACTAACCAAAAAACCAACCAGAAATACAACCAAACGAAAAAAAAACCAAAAAAAAGAAAAACCAAAGAAAAAGCAAAAAAAGAATAGAAACTATAGATGCTAACATGTCTAGCATAAATGATAAAAATTATATAATACTACAAGACTAATGTCTATTGATATATTATATGTACAAGTAATGAAAAAAGAAACTAAAAAAAAAATAAGAAATTTTTCACGTGCCCTCCAGATCCAACCATGTCATTTATTGTTTATTTGTATATAGCGACCAAATTAACTTGTGACGGCACCAGTCCCAATTCAGATCATCCCAATTCAGAAAGAGTAAGCACTGCTGATCTTTTGGAAGAGGTAAGCTAGGATTCCCACTTTTTGGCGAAAATTTCAAAAAAATCCAAAGGAAAGTAGGACGATACTCGAAAGAAATTTAAAAAGGAGAGGGTGTAGTTGGAAAAACTCAGTTTTTTGTTGTTCCCCATTGTTTTTCTACAGGAAACTTCGTTGACGGAAGAAAACTTTAATCTCCACCAAAATTTCTCGTACAAGGGCTCCACCTTTTGCCAGTTATCTTGTAAAAGTATGCTTTTGGCTTGCATGTCAAATATATAAAGGAGTCCCTGAAAAGTTAGTTGACCTTTATAAAAACTGTTTTTCTGTGTTATCTTACTATACATTAAATATAGGCAACTCTCCAACAAAAAAACTTCTTGTTTTTCTTCCATTGGTAATTTGGTTCAAGTGATCGTCAGAAAGAGTGTCCTATGTCCTGACAAGCATATATTAATTTATTTTTATTTGTTTATTTATATATATTTTTTAATTTTTTTTTTTAAAGATGAAATCAGTATTGTTACTAGTCATAGTCTAAGCTATAATTAGTGAACTCAAACAATTTTGAACATTGTCTGATATCTGTATCCGAATTATATCTAAGTAAAAAGATTGTTACTAGACATTGTTCATGCAATATTTGTTAAACACAGATATATTCAGACATGAATATTGTTTGATGTCAGAGTTTGTAATTAAAAAAATTTAAACAATTATTATCATTAAAAGATCTGTTGTGTTTAAATTACTATAAACTGCTGTATAAACAACTCCTACTTACATATTAGACCTTTATAAATTATACTAGAACCAAAAAAACTATATAAGATCCCTGTTGTACTATATTTCAAAGAGTACTTTAAATTATATAAATGTCACTATTAATAAAAGTCACATGTTAATTTACAACAATAGTAATTTGCTTATGAAAATCTTTTTTTTTGAATTTATTACTATATTTGAAATAGGTTTATATAAATAAATAGCCAATCATATTGTGCATCACATAAATATGTATTTTGGTTTTTGGGCAGAAATCTTATATATAGTTTTCCTAGTTTAATTATACCTGGGTCTATAGTATGGAACAAATTTTTGGTAAAATGTAAAAGACCTGATAGGACCCCAGATATATAGTACAGAGGCCATATGTTATGCATTTTAGCAAAAACCCCTAAAATTTGAGAAGCAAAAAAACAGTTTTTGGCAATTATCTTGGCATCCAGTAGTCTAATTTGAATAAACTTTTTTTTTAAAATGAAGCTCTTAGTGAGGTGCATCTAACAAAAAAAAGTTCATTCAATTCTGATTACTAGATCAGAAGTTATTCAAGTAAATATAGTTTGTCATTTTAAGCAAATTAGGTCAAAGTTGGCCAAAATCCAGTTATGATCTATATGAGAGATGTTTGGGTTCTACCCAGGTATACAAATAGAAACAAAATATTAAAATATCCAGGTATACTATTAAAAGAACCAGGTATGCCACTGTTATTTTATTTGATTTTGATTTGATTATTAATCGATTACAATTTTTTTATTAAATACTAGGAACCGGAAACCGATGTGAGTCTGGAGCATTAAATTTTGTAATTATATATATAATTTATAGTAATTTCTTTTATAACCAATTTAATAATAAATAAATAATGTTTATTTTTATTAATATATATAAAATAACAAAATTAAATTTTAATTTAAAAAAATCAATTTATTTTGTTAGTCTGTATATTTTATTTTATAATTATTCTATTTTTATATATTTTTTATTTTTTTTATTGTTTTTATTTACTTATTTTTTATTTTAATTTTTTTTTTTTGTGTTAAAGTTCCCGCTTTGGGTGAGAGTTTATTTAATCAAGCCTGTGGATCAAGGGCGCCTCTTTGGGCGCACCCACAATTGTGTTACATTGAATAAGAGTACAACTAGCTACATGTACAACTTTTGGTTGTCTAATTTAAGTAGTCCGCCTGAAGGTTCTACACTAGTTGCCCTACCTACAACCCAACTAGGGGATTGTCTATTTAAACTCTCTGGTCCAATGCTTCGCATGTCAATCCTACTTGTGATCACTGGTACAGCCCTCCGATACATTAGTCAGTCGAAGACAGTCCCGGATGCTACCTACATCCCCTTAGGACTAATTTATCCTCGCAGGTAAACTTGGTAGAGCAGTCCCTGTCCCACACAGGTATTACCTACACTTCGGTAACTTACGCACTCACCGAGGCAAGCAACTTGCAGTCAGGGGGTACCTAACCACTACCATTACCTACTTCTGCCCTTGTAAGGTTCACACTGACCCCGGTACCCACCATTACTTTCCTACCGGTCCATCACCGGGTGCCCCAAACTTCCAAACCAGTTGGCCCGGAAGGGTTGATCTACCCAGCATTAGGTGCTACTATAGTTTTTCTTCCCCTGGTACCTAATTCCAGAACATAGGTCCTTTTCCTCCGGTACGACTCCAGTGGCCAGGTTGGTGGACCTTCTCCTCCGAAGGTCATATCGTCCAGTTCTCTAGCTCCGGTTTCTGATATTCCGGTTCTGGTAGCACCGTCAAAGATCGTTGCTACCTCCTTACTCGGGACTTTCCAAATGGGTTTCCATTTCCCCGGTTCCTTGGATTTGTCTGTGTCACCGGACACAACTTCGCCCGAAAGCTCTTATTCGAAATGGTAACCAAGGACTACAGGTAATATACCCAACTGATCGACAGGAAACGGTTACCGTAACACAGGTCTATTTTTCCAAAGCGTCGCCAGTGGGATTTGAACCCTAGACCTGCCACTTGGGGGGTGACAACTTACCAACTTCCCTAAGTCGCCACACCCTTTTACTTATTTTTTATTAATTTTTTTAAATACTGTATTATATACATATATATACTTTATATGATTTATATAATATAATAGTAGTAACTAATATTAACAGGTATATAATTTAATATATTTTAATTTTCTAACCCTATACTATTACTAATCCAATTTCTAACTTTATTTAAAACACCAATTCCCTAATATTATCTTTAATCTTAATCCTAAAAATATTTATTCTAATCTTATCTTTAGCATTAACCTTAGACTTATATTTCGAAGGATTGCATATGTTTGATGTTGTGTCGCTACAATGGTACTCATGAATAGTGATGCCACCGAAATTGATTTTTGAAAAAGGCCTATTTCGTCTTCATTAGAGAAAATTAAAATTTTTTATAAGGAAGAGCAAATAAAATTTATATAGATATGTTCCTTATAATTTCGTCTATTCAAAAAAAGTATCAAATAATTTCGTCTTTCAAGTAAAGTAGGTCAAAAACAATTTCGTCTTCAAATTTTAATTTTGAGTTTTCAAACCCGAAATGCTTTCATCCTCATATATACTCATGAATGTTTGTAAAATCATCCTCATTAATCATGAGTAATTTCCCATCCTGATATTAAAAAAAAAATTCACATTTGAAAGAAAACTTGTAATTAGAACAGTTAGCCTTCTATAGAAAATCTATCATGACGATGGATTTTCCATAAATAGCTAACTGTTTTAATTACAGGTTTTCCTCTGTCAGTACTCATTTAATTATTTTATACTTACATTGTTTGACAAAAAACTTCATCATTATTTGTGTTTTCGCATGTTGGTTTTTTTGCCTTGCAATAGTTTCACGATGTATTGTTAAACTAGAACAAGATTCATTTTCTTATTACATAAATTCCAGAATGAATTAGAAATAAAACCATCTCTAGTTCCACGAAGAATAGGTTAAATTCGTATGGATTATTCATTATAGAATATGCATTATCCTTTTTATCAATCTATGAAGTAATTTCTGATGCATATACTGCATTGATAATTTCGTTCTGTATTTCTAGTGGTAATTTTAGTGCTACAATTAGTTATGCCACCAAAATTGATTTTTGTAAAAGGCCTATTTCGTCTTCATTAGAAAAAATTAAAATTTTTTATAAGGAAGAGCAAATAAAATTTATATAGATATGTTCCTTATAATTTCGTCTATTCAAAAAAAGTATTAAATAATTTTGTCTTTCAAGTAAAATAGGTCAAAAACAATTTCATTTTCAAATTTTAATTTCGGGTTTTAGACCCGAAATGCTTTCGTCCTCATGTATAGCTACAATTACACGAGGTAGAGAATATAATATCTCCAGATATCTGAAAGTAATGAATAAGAGGTAAACAATTTTATAAAGTTGTCTTTAAAACAAGAGAATTTTCATGAGTCTAATCTTCGGGATCTTATCGTAGACTAAGATTTTGAACAATTTCTTATTCAATAATATGATTCCAAATTTTACTTATTTCATTTGTAAATCTTCTCGATTAATAAGATTAACACATTTTCTTGAAGTGAAACGAAATCATCTAAATTAAAAAATTTTGCAGGGTACTTTACTACAATATCCTTGGACCATTTTTGTAATTTTTGAAGCTTACAATTTTGGAAACTTTTGATAAATACGAGTAAAATTTAAGCATCAAAAAAAAATTCATATATGCAATAAGCATAAAATTAAAAATAAATAATGCATTATGCATTTTAAACTTTTTCAAGTACCTGATAATACGGTTTTACATTGTTCAGTATATTATCTCCAGACATCTGAAAGTAACGGATAAAAGGTAAACAATTTCGTAAAGTTGTCTTTAAAATAAGAAAATTTTCATGAGTTCAATCTTCGGGATTTTCTAGTAGGCCGGAATTTTGAGCAATTCCTCATTTGATAATATGATTCCAAATTTTACTTATTCTATTTGTAAATCTTCTCGACTAATAAGTGAGAGTACCATTTTTGTAATTCTTAAAGCTTACGATTTTGAAAATTTTTTGATAAATACAAGTAAAATTTAAGCGAAGTCAATAATCTTATGTCCTAATTAAATGAGTTTGAAGGTATTTAGTTAAATTATCAAAAAAAAAAACTCATTATATACAATAAGCATAAGGTCAAAAATAAATGATGCATTATGCATTTTAAATATTTTTTTCAAGTACCTGATGATATGGTGTTCATAAAGTTGTCTTTAAACAAGAAAATATTCATAAGTTCAATCTTCGGAATTTTCTGGTAGGCCAGAATTTTGAACAATTTACAATTCGATAATATGATTCCAAATTCTACTTATTACATTTGTAAATCTTCTCAACTGATAAGTGAGACTAACACATTTTCTTGAAGTAAGACAAAATCTCTGAATCAAAAACTTTTGCAAGATACTTTATTACAATATTCTTGCACTATTTTTGTAATTTTTGAAGCTTATGAATTTGGAAAATTTCTGATAAATACAAGTAAAATTTAAGCAAAACTAATGGTCTTCTGTTTTAGTTAAATGATTTGAAGGTATTTAGTTAAATCAGCAAAAAAAATGCAATAAGCATAAGACCAAAAGTAAATAATGCATTATGCATTCTAAATCTTTTTTCAAGTACCTGATATATGGGTTTACATTATTCAGTATGGGCTGATGCATAAAGATATGTACCTCAAATAGCTCTGATTAAAATATTTTTTGCACAAATTAATTTTTAATTTTTTTAATTTAATATATTTATTAGGTTACCGGATTGATAAAAATAAAATTATTTTGATTATTTTATTGATAAAATAAAAAAAATTTATTAATAGTAACTTTTTTTAAAAATATTTACTATATAATTTACTATAGTAATTTATATATAGTAAAAAATCTGATTACCTCACTTTAAAGCTTAATTTCTTAACAACCAGTAATTCAATTTTGCTCAAATTTTTACCATATCTTTATCATATGCACATTAATGCACTTGCGTAGCACAAACTCATAGAACTGCATATTGGTTGCGAAATTATTTAAAATGTCTTTTTTTTAAAAAAAAATTTTTGTTTTTTTCAAATACAGTGAATTATACATGCTTAATTATTAAAATAAAACAATGTTAAAACAATAAAAATAATATAATAAGTTAGATTAAAACCTATTTTATTTGATACTAAAAAATTTTTAATAATTAATTAAGAAAAAAAATTTTTTTCTTAGTGTCAAAATTATGAAAATTTTTTAGGTACATATCTTTTCGTACTGCGCCATATATTATCTCCAAACATCTGAAAGTAATGGATAAGAGGTAAACAATTTCGTAAAGTTGTCTTTAAAACAAGAAAATATTTATGAGTATAATCTTCGGGATCTTCTGATTGGCCAGGATTTTGAGCAATTTCCCATTCGATAATATGATTCCAAATTTTACTTATTCTATTTGTAAAGCTTCTTGACTAATAAGTGAGACTAATACATTTTTTTGAAGTGAAACGAAATAACTTTACCACAATATTCTTGCACCATTTTTGTAATTCTTAAAGCTTAAAATTTTGGAAATTTTTTGATAAATACAAGTAAAATTTAGGCGAAACTAATGGTTTTCTGTTTTAATTAAATAAGTTTGAAGGTATTTAGTTAAATTATCAAAAAAAAAATTCATTATATGCAATAAGTATAAGAACGAAAAATAAATTATGCATTCTAAATATTTTTTCAAGTACCTGATAATACGGTTCAGTATATTATTTTCAAACATCTGAAAGTAACAGATAAGAGATAAACAATTTCATAAAGCTGTCTTTAAAACAAGAAAATGTTCATGAGTCCAATCTTCAGGATCTTCTAGTAGGCTGGGATTTTGAGCAATTCAAAATTTTTATAAGTAAGATAAACATATTCTCTTGAAGTAGTCTTGAAGTGAAACGAAATTTTCTGAATCAAACCTTTTGCAAAGTACTTTACCACAATATAATTGCACCATTTTTGTAATCTTGAAGCTTATGATTTTGAAAAATTTGTTAATAAATACGAGTAAAATTTAAGTGAAACAATAATTTTCTGTCTTAATTAAATGAGTTTTAAGATATTTAGTTAAATCATCAAAAAAAAATTCATTATATGCAATAAGCATAAGATCAAGAATAAATGATGCATTACAGTTTTCAGTAGAGATACTTCTCCATAGATATATCTTTATATTATTTTCTTTCGCAGCATGATTAAAAATCATGATATTATTAAATAACTTACTTGATAAGAATCTCAAATTGTTGGACGAAATCTTCTTTAAATAAAGTGTTTTAGATTATTTTTTCTGATATTTGCTAATTCATTATGAAAATATAAAGTTCTGTATCTTAAACTTGTCGAATGTGCTTGGAATATTTTGATATCTGGAGATTTGTAAATATTAATGACCATATTAAAATTGCTTTGTCATCACGAAGGTCAAGATAATTATTTGAAAGGTTTCAAAGAATTTTACTATTTACTGCCACTATACTATTTAAAATCCAATAAAATTACACGTATAAATTAGTTACCCAGGTAATTAATTCGAATCAGCCCATGACAGAAATGCGTAAAATCTGTGTTGTTGTTGCACTAAAATGTGTAAATATAGGCACGCGGCCTTACATTCAAAAAATGCAACAACTACATTTTTAATGTTTTTATTAAAATTGTATCAAAAACGTAGTTATGGTCATCAAAGGGCATAAAAGTATGAGTTTGTCACTACGCTCCAGACAATTATTATACAAATACTTTTGTTATATCTATAACAAATATCTGTATATATACTAAACATACCACTTTTAATAGATTTCAAATATATCAAAAATATTTTTTTTTACTATCCATACATGCATACAATGACAAGAATGAGCTACTAGTAGCAACTGTTCTAAACAATAAAAGATTTCTTACCAAGCAATAACAACACTTGACGAATTGCAACTCTAGTAATAGTATTAAACAATCTTACAACTAAAAATAATATGAGAAGAGCGAAACACATCTCTAACAAAATTAATAACTAAAAAGTAAACCTACAAAAAAAGAAGAATTAGTTTAAGAAAAGAAAATTAAACAACAAAAAGAATGAAAAAATACTTCTTTTATAATACTGGATAACTTCAAACTACAAATTTTAAATTCTAATTCTGGTAAAACTAAACTACAAAAGGAAAGAAGAATTAGTTCTAACCAAAAAAATAAAAGTTAAACAGTAAGAATGAAAGAAAAATACTTATCTCAAAGCACCAAACCGTTTATGTAAATATAAAAAAGCAATGCAAAGAGAATAAAGTACATTTTTAGCAAAATTTGACAACTGCAAATTTTAGATCTTAAGACTAAATCTACAAAAGAAACAAGAAATTAGTTTTAGCCAAAGAAAAAAAGCAGATAACAAAAAGAATAAAAGAATACTTAACTTTGTTTCCAATCTCTATTTAGAGTTTCAGTGAAGCCAAACTACAAAAGATTAATATAATTACTTATCTAGTGTTAATTCAAATCTAATATTGCAAAAAAACTAAATAACACTATAAAAAAAAAATAAATAAAAAATAAAGAATAAAAAGTTAGCCAAAAAAAAAATAAAAAATTTTTAAATAGAAATAAATAAAATACTATAAATAAATTTTTTATAAAAACTATTATGATAAGTATAGCATCCATATATTTGGCTACTTAAGCCATATAACTATATAACTGTTCAAACTGTCTAATGGACATGAATAGCTCTGTTTGAGTCTGGACCAAGTCTGGGTCTGGTCTGAATGAAAATACTGAATAAAGTCATATCTTAAAGACTTTTTATTAAATATATATTTGTATAATACAATGTTATACTATATTTAAAATTATAGATTTAGACATTTTTGATTATCTATGACCTAAACCTACTAGAGTTTTCTATATTCTATTTTCTATACAACCTGGATTTTTGGACTACTTTTTATTTTGTTATTTAACTTACTATATTTTCTGCTTTTATATTGATAATCAGGACCCTGAAATATACATAGGTAGGTTAGGTTTATTATAAAATTACTAAAAATAGAAAAATCTGCAGAAAACCCTCAAAAATAAGTAAAAATTGCTATAGTATAAATAAAAAAGATCTGTATAAAAAAGCCCAAAAATAAGCAAACTTATACTTGATTTATTTATGTATATTTCGGGGTTCTGCTGATCCTATATTTTCAAGTAGTTGCAGAGACCTTGTTTAGATAATTATAACAGTATTATAACCTTATAGTTATTTTTTAAACCTTGGTGGCCTAAAATTATCTGTATACTAACGGAGTGGTATTTGTACAATACTTTGCTTAGTAGTCTATCATATATTATTTTTTAATTTTTTTTTTTTTGTATTAAAATGAACTTATGGCTTTGGTCTTTATTAAGTATACAGTGATTATTTACAAATATTGTATCCAATCTATATATACTATTACAAATATCAAAGCTTGAATAATTTTATCCATAATCCAAACCTACCAGAATCTTTTAGATTCTACTATATAGCTAACCTAAATTTGTATATTCTTTTCTAACCAACAATTAGTATTCACATATTCATTACTTTACTCATACAACCTAATATTATTACTTCCAATTTGGTGTATATTGTCTAATTAGATGCTTTATACTTCCAAATTAGTATATCTAGGTTCTCTACTAGCATACTTTTTAGGAGTTCGTATCTCAAGCTATGCAGCTACTTTTACTATATTGGGTAAGTATTTTAAGCCTGCATGTTGCCACAACTAGCTGGTTTTCTGCAATTTTGAAACCTAGAATTTAGTATTCTAAGTTTGGTATGTGCAAACAACTGTATTCTCCTTTATAGTGATAAGATATCCAGGCATATTTCACAAGATGCTTTTAGTGCCAAGTATAGTTGAATAGTATTATAAAATTAGAAGACTTTGTTACTACTACATGCACTTATACCAGCTATTCTATATTGGTAATCTAGATCTTCTTAATATTTGAAGACTTCTATATATATGTACCCAGAGCTCTGTTGGGTCTTAATACATATATGTCTTTATATTTCTACTTTTTATTAACCAGCAAGTTCTGTTTACCCTTACAAGATTTATTTTGATTCCTACATTAGCAAAATAAATATATGAAATCTTTCGAAAGATATTGCATGCCGAAATCTATCAAAAGAATTGCGATTGACGCAAAATCTTTCAAAATATGCGCAATCTTTCGAAAGATTTCGGTATGCATTTCTTTCGAAATATTTTGAAATAAATTTCAAAATATTTCGAAATATATTGTGAAATATTGTGAAATAGGCCAAAGAAAAAAATGCAAACCTCTACTAATTATCTCTTTAGGGGTCGCAGGAGGTAATATTTCGTATATTATTATTTAAATCTGCAATATTTTGCAATATTTTGCATAATTTTAAATTTTTTTTAAAATTTTCGCAATTGAATATAAAATTTTATATTTTTTTATTTATTATTATATATTAATTTTTAAATTAAATATATATTTTAACAAAATTACTACATATTGTCGCTAGCAATCATCGCTGGTTATACGATCATCTGATCGGCGTATAAATATAAGTATTTTTTTTGTACAACTCAGTATTTGGTTTGTTTTTTTCATTATAATTAGTATTTTTTTTTTAGTTTTTTAGTGCCGCTATTTTTGTCGTTGGTATTGTCCCTGGTATCGTCGTCGCTTTTGCTGGTGTTTTCGCGCTGATTCGTCGCTAGTGTCATCATTGTTTGATGGTGTTTTCATACTAGTGTCATCGTTGTTTGATGGTATCGTAATTTCACTGATGTTGCAGTTATTTTTTTTGCTTTTGCAGGTTCGTGTACTTTTGCAGATACGTGTTGTGACTTAGTTTTTTTTTCTTTTGCGGTGCTGTCATTTCACTGTGCTGCTTACTTATTTAATTAGTTCTTTCTTTTTTAGTGTCCTATTGTCGTCGATAGTACCGTCAATTTTAGTGTTGTTTTTCGTCACTGGTCTGTGTATTTCATGTCTTTCGTTGCTAATATCGTCCATTTTGGTATCTCTTTCATAGTTGGTGCTGTCCATTTCGGCATTTCTTCTTTTTGTAATACTTCGTAAGTTTTATTTTCTTTGTTGCATTTCTTGCCTTCTGTTTCTGACATTTTGTTACTCACAAACTTTCGTTTTCTCCAGCGGACCTTCTGGTGAGATCTGTTTACATGCAATGCATTTCCGAAACATACACTACTCCGCGTGCTTGATTTTAGAAGTGCCATGGTAGATTTATTAGAGTTTATATTAGAGTAGACGTTAGGGTTAGGTTTAATTAGTATTTGTGGTTAGCGATTAAGATTAGTTAAAGTAGACATTAGGGTTAGGTTTAGTTAGAGTAGACGGTTTAGTAAAAGTAGCTATTAGGGTTAGGTTTAGTTAGTATTTGTGATTAGTAATTAGGATTAGGGCTATAGGTAAAATACTTGAAGTAACGCACAACACAACGTTTATTATAGGTAAAGTGTATGGAGTGTGTTTAGTTTGCTATATATTAATTGCATTAATTCGAATGTGTACGTACACAAAGTACACAATCTTAAAAAATGATAAATTAAAAATTTTTAATTTCTATTGGTCGGACTGTATTATGTGATGCTGGCAACGATCGCTGTAGCTGATAAATAGCAAATCTCTATTTTTAATTAATATTATATATTTTATTATAATAAATGCACATATAATTTATTAATAACTTTATTTTTTAAAAAATTTAAAAATTACAAATATAAAGCAAAATAATAATAGCATTTTTAAAATAAAAAAAAAAAAGACAAAAAAAAGTAGTGTTATTTGTATATAAAAAAAAAACAAAACAAAAAAAAAGTTTTACACGTCATAATCAGGTTCTTCTTGTTCTTTATTGGATCTATAATCTATATTTTTTGTCAAAGTTGTAGATTCTTCATCTTTTTAAATATATTCGAAAATTTCTAAAATTTGAACACAATGCAAAAAATCGCAAAATTTTTAAGAAATTTTAAATATACTCACCTTTTCTTAGCCTTTTTGTTGCCTAAAAAATATTTTTTCAAATAAAAATTCAATTTAAAAGTTTAAAAAAAATTTTGTATTTTAAAATATAAATTTACTTTTTTGGAGCATTGCGAAGGTTGTTTGAGATAATTAGACGTATCCTATAAATTTTTTAAATGTTTAATTGCCAATCCAGATAAGATTGGCAATATTTCTATATTTAGAATTGGGGCAAAACAAATATATAAACAAGGTAGTACAAAATCTGGATTAGGCCTGTATATATAAAATTTTTATATGATTTAAAGAATTTTAAATATGTTTTTACTTATATCTTCTTATCTACTGGTCCGATTTTAATGAAATTTTACTAGTAGATGCACAAGAACCTGCTCTACAACTTTACTTATATCAAAAAATAATATTTACTTAGGGAGCTGACTTTTATCACCTGATTTTTGGGTGGGTGGGTGGAGTAGCCAAAGTATCAGGTGTAATTCTGGCCGGAATTACCAAAATCCGGCCAAAATTATAAATAATTTTTTAATTAAAATTATAAATTTATATGTAAATTTAATATTAAATAGCTTTTGAACTACTAGAGATTTAACTACCAAAATGATCCTTTCAAAGAGAGAATTCTAGCAAGCCTAAAATCATTAAAATCCAATTACTAGATCATAAGATCGATATTGATTTGTATTATTATAAATATTATAATATTTTAATAAATACTATATAATATTATCCCTTAGATTGTAACACTGGCAAATTTGCCTGCGTATTTTAAAATTTTTAATAAAATTTTAAATATTGATTTTAGCCATATCTTTTCTAAGTAAAAAATATTCTTTAAGTTTTGTTTTAGTAACTTTGTTATAAAATTTTTTTAAAATCATTAGAAAACTTTAATATAATAAATGTTTAAAGTTCTTGTATTGGCATTTTTACTATTAAAATTTTTCTTTAGATTTTTTCAAATTTTATATGTTCCCGTCTATAAAAAAAATCTTTACTTCTAATACAAGTCTTAATTTTTACAAGTAAAT
>QKWP01000149.1:75811-117945 GCA_003550325.1 Gigaspora rosea | reverse complement strand
AAAAAAAGTTTTAGATGGAGCACGCGCACATTTCGCCTATAGTAATTTTCATGAGATTTCCGTCACGGATTTTTATATAGTTGGCCAATCGTTTTTCGACGATATCTCGCCATCCACTGGGCCGATTCGGATGATCTAACCACCATTAGATGCGTCTCGACGAGCTCTACAACTTTCAATTAGTAGGCATGTACCATTAACTTAGTAAGAAAAAAGTTTTAGATGGAGCACGCGCACATTTCGCCTATAGTAATTTTCATGAGATTTCCGTCACGGATTTTTATATAGTTGGCCAATCGTTTTTCGACGATATCTCGCCATCCACTGGGCCGATTCGGATGATCTAACCACCATTAGATGCGTCTCGACGAGCTCTACAACTTTCAATTAGTAGGCATGTACCATTAACTTAGTAAGAAAAAAGTTTTAGATGGAGCACGCGCACATTTCGCCTATAGTGATTTTCATGAGATTTCCGTCACGGATTTTTATATAGTCGGCCAATCGTTTTTCGACGATATCTCGCCATTCACTGGGCCGATTTGAATGATCTAACCACCGTTAGATGTGTCTCGGCGAGCTTTACAACTTTCAATTAATGAACATGTATCGTTAACTTAGTAAGAAAAAAATTTTAGATGGAAGACGCCTCATTTCGCCAGTTGACAGGTGGATTATCAATTAATATATAAATTTTTTGCGCAATTTGATTGGCTAATAAAGTGTCAGGTGTGGGTGGGTGGGGGTAGCCCCTTAAGAAATGGAAGTCACCTGATTTACGGCAGCTCCCTTAGTACAAAAAAACTTTTATTAGGCCTAAAACAGATTTACTAATATATTGTTTATATATTTGTTTATCACCAATTCCAAATATGGTAATAATATAGCTATAGTGCCGATTTTATCCGGATTGGTAATTAAAATAATTATAAAAAAAATGTGATAATATTTCTATATAATCTATGTATAAATATACTCGTTCAAATTCTTCTAATTGTTCTCCAAATTCTTCTGGTTTATTTCTTTCTTCTAATTCTTCTGGTTTGTTTATATTCTCCGAAATTAATGTCGAAAACGAATTACGTCATTCTAACATTCGCTTTATTTCAAAAAATTGAACAAATTTTTAGTAAATAATAATAATACTTTTTTTTTTTTTTTGTTAATAATCCTGCCTTTATTATATATCAGATGTGATGATTTTACACCTATAGATATTTTTGCCTATAATTCTCCGATTTTAATAATAAAGACTCGTCCGGTTACCGAAGTACCTATCCGCGATTATTGCAACAGCAATTTATCTCCCTAGAGGGCCTCCAACTTTCTGAAGGTTCTGTCTCCAGTTCACCAATTGGAAGTTGTTAATCTATCAAAATTACTAACTTTTTTCTAATCTACCCTACCTAGCCTCTAGGATAAGAAGTATTTACATCCATATCACAAAGAAAAACAAAGTAAGTGAAAGAAAAAAAAGGAGATAAAAGAAAGAGGGAAAAAACCTACAACACCTAAACGTGAACCAAAACAAACAAAACAGAAAAAAGAGAAAAGATAGAGAAGACAAAAAAAAGAAAGTAAAATTGAAAAAGGATAAACTATTGTTTAAAAATTATATAATACTCTTAAATCTAGCTCTACTCTAAACTTAGTTCGTATTATATTTAACATTATCTTCGGGGTAGAGTTAGCCCTGCAAGAATTTTCTAAAAAAAACCTCCAAAACCGAAACCGGGGCCAGTCCTCGGCCTACATGTGGCAGAACGTGATTTCTCGTGACTTCATTCCCAATTCGGAATTGTAAACAATGCCAATCTTTTGGAGAGGGTAAGCTGGATTTCCCACTTTTACATCGGCAAAAATATTCCCTAAAAAACCCCTGAGAAAAGCGAGAATATGGTAGTGGAGTTTGGTATATGTCCTTTAGATTTTCCAAAGAGTGTAGTAAAAAACTCATTTGCTGTTCTCCATTAAGCCTTATACAAATAACTTCGTTGACGAAAGACTTCTTTTTCCAAAATTTTGTATACAAGGGCGCCACCTCCTGCCAGTTATCTTGTATACTAACGCTATTGGTTTGCATGCCAAATATATATAGGAGTCCCCAAAGGCGATAAACCAGAAACCCTTGGTTAACCTGCATAAAAACCGTTATTTTGTATCGCTTCTTCATACAACTCCAGCAAATTTTTTGTTTTAGTATGTGTGAAAATCCAGTACAAGTGATCGTCAGGGAGAGTTTATGTAAATTAATTACTATATTTGTAAATAATAATAATACTAATAATAATATTATTAATAATAATAATAATAACTTGATATCTTTCAAGATCTTCTTTAACGATATCTTCAAAAATCGTTAACTTTTCGTAGTTTGTTTAAGAATAGATTGCCATACCGTCATTGCGTATGCCATCTTGTGGTCAGTTGTTTCTCTAGAGGGCCAAATCCTATTTAAAATTTGAACAACGTAAGTATCATTTTCATCAGACTATTTGCAACTTTTGCAAAAAGAAGCTTAAAACCATTCTTTGTCTTTTCTGATCTTTTCTAATTTAAAACTTCTTCAGGTTTCGGCTTGGTGTTAATAGGGTCTAAAAGATTGCCAAAAATAGAAAACATAGAGCCTTTAGTTTTAGTGGTTAAAGTGCTTCGCAACAACCTAACTTTTTCCAAAAGCTAAAAATTTTTTAAAATTAGAAAATAATAATATATTTAATATTTTCGAATATATGCGAAAATTGCAAACATTTTTCGAATTTATTCGAAAATATTTAAACATTTTCGAATTTATTCGAAAAATGTTTAACTATTTCAAATAAATTTGAATATTTTTTAAAAAAAAATAAATAAATTTTTACAGGTCCATGAAGTTCTTCGCATAATAGACTTTCCAATCTTTCTCTGACAATCTTCGCATGAATTCATGATTATGCTCCCTAAAATAGTCCTCTGCTCTTCTCTTGAGTTCTGCATCCATAGGATAGATTGAGTTGTTTAACAACTCATTGGCAATTCCTTTAACGCTTTGCTAATTATAAAAAAATTATTAGAATAAATTATAAAAAATTAAAATAAATATTAAAAAAATTAAAAAAATTACCTCAAGGAAAGCCTTTTCATTCGTTGCGTCGTAGTTCTCAACCAAATTGTCTTCGAGTCTTTTTGTTCGCTCTTCAAGCTAATCCACTTTCGAACTAATTCGCTTCACATGGTAAAGAAGTTCACACTGGTTCTCTAAAAACTTAGAGATCGTTGTATGTGATACTTTATTTAAAATTAAATTATAATCAATAAAAATATTTAAAATAAAAAAATAATTAAAAAATATAATTTTAAATTAAATTAACAACCCTCGAAAGTTCGTGCAGGTTCAGTTGAACCTGCGACTTCCACAGTTGAACTTCCAGCTTTCACAATGTTTTGCTCCATTTCTGCGATTGGATCTTGTCTACGTGTAGCTTTTCCTTTGGTAGTTTTGGTGGTCTTGTTTTTGGAACTAGCAAGTTTTTGTCCGAACATCCTTTCAAAATGTGTATATGTTTAATTGATGATCCGCCAGTCAACTGATGCATGATCATAGTATAACGTGATGCAAATTACTATGTAAATCACTTATAGACGAAATGCCACAATTATCCAAGGAAAAATATTTTCTTACTAAGTTAATGAGTCATGTTGACTAATTGAAAGTTGTAGAGCTCGTCAAGACGCATTTAACAGTGGTGAGATTATCAAAATTGGCTCAGTAAATGCTGAGTTATCTTCAAAAAACGATTGGGCGACTATATAAAATTTTATATAAACATTTACATAAAATTTTACATAGTCGCCCAATCGTTTTTTGAAGATAACTTAGCATTTACTGAGCCAATTTTGATGATCTCACCACCTTTAGATTCGTCATAATGAGCTCTACAACTTTCAATTAATCTGCATGATTCGTTAACTTAGTAAAAAAAAATATTTTTCCTTGGGTGATCGTGGCATTTCTACCTATAATATAAATTATTATAGCAGACATGCCACGATCACCCAAGGAAAATTTTTTTTTACTAAGTTAATGGATCATGCCGATTAATTGAAAGTTGTAGAACTCATCGAGACGCATCTAACGGTGGTGAGATCATCAAAATTGGCCTAGTAGATGCTGAGTTATCTTTAAAAAACAATTGGTCGACTATGTAAAATTTTATGTAAACAAATATTTGTTTACATAGAATTTTATATAGTCGCCCAATCGTTTTTCGAAATATCTCTGCATCTACTGGGCCTATTTTGATGATCAACCACTGTTAGATGCATCTCGACGAGCTCTACAACTTTCAATTAGTCGATATGATTCATTAACTTAGTAAGAAAATATTTTTCCTTGGGTGATCGTGGCATTTCGTCTATAAGTGATTTACATAGTAATTTGCGTCATGTTACACTATGATCATGCATCAGTTGACTGGCGGATCATCAATTAAAAGTTTATTAATAATTATTGCTAAAAAATAATTAAAAATAAAGAGCGTTAATTTATAGCGACCCGTCGCCATACCGACCCCATGATCGACCGATCAAAATGATCACATGAGCCACACGACAACCGATTTGTAAAGAGCAAATCAGTCGAACACGTGACTCACAGGACCAATTTTGATTGATCGATCCTCTAAAAATATTGTGTAACAAAAACTACAAGTTAAAAAAAGAAAAAAAGAGCGAATTTATCTATCTATCACTACTGTGACAACCCAAAATTTTTTATTTTTTTTTAAAAAAAAATTAACAATACATAATGATACATAACGATATATATGCAAATATTATCCGGTGCCAACTTCGCACTTTATTTATAAAAAAAAAAAAACTAATCTAAAGAAATATTTCGGCCAGCCCACATACCTATAACAGATTAACTGATTTCCTACAAAGACAAAACAAAGACGCCAGAAGCACCCACTTCTTCTCAAAAACGATACTCCAAGAACGACTCCAAGAACGATGACTCCAGAAACGATGACTCCAGAAACAACGCTTCCAAAAACAACGACTCCAAAAACGACGATTTCAAGAAAAGGTGCATCTAAAAAGAGAGAAGTAAGTATCTGTAACAAAAAAAACTAAGGGCAGTGTCATTAATCACCTGATTATTTTTTATAAGAGGCCTACCCCCCTCCCTCTTCCTTAATATATAAATAGTCAGGTTCTTATATATAATTTTAACTTTTTTTACCCCCCTCCCCCCTAAAAAATCACCTGATTTTTGTTACTCCCCTAAACTAGTAAAAAAACAAACTAGTAAAAAAAAAGCAAAAAACCACTTAACTAACAAAAATCTCGACTCTCACTACTACGACGACTCCAAGAAAAAAAGCACCTAGAAAAAGAGAGAAAGTAGTACCCGTAACAAAAAAAACAAACTAGTAAAAAAAAAAAACTACTTAAATTGACAAAGGTCTCAACTAGTAATGCCACCGAAATTGATTTTTGAAAAAGGCCTATTTTGTCTTCATTAAAAAAAATTAAAATTTTTTATAAGGAAGAGCAAATAAAATTTATATAGATATGTTCCTTATAATTTCGTCTATTCAAAAAAAGTATCAAATAATTTTGTCTTTCAAGTAAAATAGGTCAAAAACAATTTCGTCTTCAAATTTTAATTTCGGATTTTAGAACCCGAAATGCTTTCGTCCTCATGTATAGTCTCAACTCCTATTAGGAGAGTAACAAAAATTAGGTGATTTTTTAGGGGGGAGGTGGGTAAAAAAAGTTAAAATTATATATAAGAACCTGACTATTTATATATTAAGGAAGAGGGGGGTAGGCCGCTAATAAAAAATAAACAGGTGATTAATGACACTGCCCTTACGACGATTCCAAGAACGCCAACTCGAAGAATAACTCTAAGAACAACGACTCCAAGAAAAGAAATACCTAAAAAAAGAGAGAAGTTAGACCTGTAACAAAAAAAAAAACTAACTAAAAAAAACACTTAAACTAACGAAGATCTCGACTCCCACTATGATTCCAAAAACGACGACTCCAAAAAACGATGCTTCCAAGAATGACGACTCCAAGAACGATGACTCCAAGAATGATGACTCCAAGAACTACGACTTCAAAAACAATAGTTCCAAAAACGACAACTCCAAGAACAACGACTCCAAGAACAACGACTGCAAGAACGACGACTCCAAGGACAACTACTCCAAGAAAAGAAGCAACTAAAAAAAAAAAAGTTAGTACCCGTAAAGTAAAAAAAAATAAACAACAAAAAAAGAAGCAAAAAAGTTTTTACTTATCTAAAGAAAGTCCAAAGAAGCATTAGTGCGAATGAAAAAAAAACCAAAATAAAAAAAATCTAGATTTACCTGTAGATCGATCTAAATCCAGATCTACTCTGGCGACAAGCTAATATATGATCACCAATGATTGGCTGATTATATGGGGTCGCCATGCCGACAGGTTGCTATGAATAATTTTCCATAATAATAAATAAAAAAATATAAAATTTTATATTCAATTGCGAAAATTTTAAAAAAAATTCGAAATTATGCGAAATATTGCAAAATATTGCAGATTTAAACAATAATATGCGAAATATTACCTCCTGCAACTAGAGATTGAAATCAATCATAGTATGATCGATTGCTCAGTCAAATTGGTCATGTTCGATCATGAAATTTGTTGTTCAATCATGATCGATCAAACCCAATGATCGATCATAGCTATTGGATTGATTATAATCGATCAAAAGGCTATGATCGATCATAAAGTTTAATCGATTACAATTAGAGACTCGAACTGATATTCCTATTATTTTTTATATATACTTGGTATACTCAGTTCGGTCCATGAGGCCATCATTTACAATATCAGAGTTTTCTATACAAGCTTTAAAAGGGTGTACCGTATAAAGATGATGATTGATTACAAAATGATTGATCATTTGATTTGTTTAATTGTGACTAATCAAAAAAAATTTTTGAGTACGGTCGCTCGCTCAGTGATCAAACATATTGATCATTTTCAATTATTTATAATATAGTGATAGTACCCGATCAAAAAAATGTTACACAGTTATCCAATGGTGCGTGGGTAGGTTACCCAGGTGATTGACAGATTTATCCTTGTATAAAATCCTACCTGATGTACCCAGGTAACATTAATATTCAAATCGAACTTTTCTTTTTACAATGGCGTACGACGTATTGTATATGTTCTTTATAACGCTAACTAATTTTTTTTAAATTACTAAGATAATATAGTATGTGCGACCAGAGCCATATGGGTGACGGTAAAAAAAAACCAGAATTCTGTATTTTCAACGTTATTCATCAAACTTAGCCTTTGTCAGAGAGTTATGATAGTTATGATATGTCAGTAAATTTAATTGTGCATCATATATGTACCTGCTATATCCAGCAAATAACAAATAATAAGCTTGAAATTTGAAGACTAGTTTTTTCTTGGCATTACTCATATAATAGTGACAATTTTTTCTACGCCATATATTATTAGAGTAGGTAGTTGACAAGCTGGCGAAACAATAGTGGCGAGAGTCCAAAAATCTTCAAAGATGAACAAAAGGCATTTGACTGGTATTTGAAATCTGCTAAAGGTGGAAATTCAGATGGGCAATTTCATCTTGGACTTTGTTATGAAAATGGGTATAGGCATGGCCAAGAACAAACAAACCGCATTTGAGTGGTATTTGAAATCTGCTAAAGGTGGCAATTCAGATGGACAATCAAGTCTTGGAGTCTGCTATGAAATGGTATAGGCACAGCCAAAAATGAACAAAAAGCTTTTGAGTGGTATTCGAAATCTGCTGAAGATGGTAATTCGAATGGACAATTTCACCTTGGAATCTGCTATGTAAATGGAATCGGCACAGCCATAGATGAACAAAAGGCATTTGACTGGTATTTGAAATCTGCTAAATGTGAAAATTTGGATGGGCAATTTCGTCTTGGACTTTGTTATAAAAATGGTATAGGCACGGTCAAGAACGAACAAACCGCATTTGAGCTGTATTTGAAATTTGCTAGAGTTGGTAATTCGGATGGACAAAATAATCTTGGATATTGCTATGAAAATGGTATAGGCACAGCCAAAGATGAAAAAATGGCTTTTGAGTGGTATTAGAAATCTGCTAGGCGTGGTAATTTTTGTGCACAATATAATTTCGCATTATGTTATTAGTATAGCAAAGACACATTCAAGAATGAAAAAGCGGTGTTTAAATGGTACTTAAGCTCAGCAAAAAATGGTTATTATAGCGGACAAGATAAAGTTAGCATATGTCGCCTAACCAACAAAAGGCTGCTGAGTGGTGCCTGAAGATTGATAGTAATTATTTTCAACAGGTGAATTACTACGAAATATCGATAATTCTTTAAAAAAATTATTATCTGATAATAATTTATTAATGCTGTGGATTCCATTTTCAGAATTAGAATTTAGAAGAAAATTGGAAAAGGCAGGTTTGCAACAGTATATGCTGCTAATTGGAAACGTACAAGAACAGATGGTGATATTTTAAATCAACTTGTTGCGCTTAAATTATTTAATAGATCAAAAAATAGCTGTGAGGAACTTATAAAGGAGGTAAATATTTGGCTATCAAAGTTTTATCATATTAATATTCAGTTATTAACAATTATAACTTTAAAGTTAATCGCGTATTCAAAAATTGGTCTTAAAACCCCAACATTTTTACAATGTCACGCAATATCAAAGAAAATTTTTAGTTATGCAATATGCAGAAATGGGATCTTTACATAAGAATCTTTACGAAGTTGTGCAAATGAAATGAGAGAAAAAAATAGAATTATTATCATATACTGCATCCGATCTTCAAATAATTCATTCAAATAATATTATTCA
Source organism: Gigaspora rosea (assembly GCA_003550325.1). Classification (NCBI taxonomy): domain Eukaryota; kingdom Fungi; phylum Glomeromycota; class Glomeromycetes; order Diversisporales; family Gigasporaceae; genus Gigaspora; species Gigaspora rosea. The sequence goes on along the minus strand of QKWP01000149.1, from coordinate 109,065 downwards.
TTGTGATTTACATAGTGGTAATATATTTCAAAATGATTTATATAATGCTTATATCGGTGATTTAGGATTTGCGACATCAATAAATAAAACGAATATAAAAGCATTTATGATTGACAAAATAAACTGGCCTTTGCCTTGCCCAACATCACAATTTCCTACAAACTTTTGTTACCCGGATAGACAACTCGGATATCCGATTATCCGCAGATAACCCGAGTAATATCCAACCCGGGTATTATCACTATTTATTTATTATTTATTTTTGCTCCTCTCTTTTATAAGAGGAATATAATATTAACTACTGAATCAAATTTATCTGACCTAATTAGCAACTCAACTAGAATCTCTAGACTAAATTTAACTTAAAGTCAATTCATTACAATAGATTTACTACATTGATTATGACCAATCTAGCAATTTGACCGATTAAGCATTCGACCAATCAAAATACATGATCGATCATGATCGATCAAACGATTTTGACTGATTAAACGATTTTGACTGATCAAAGCACATAATCGATCATTGATCGATTTATCTTGTACTGTACGTGTTTGATCAATGATCGATCACAAAAATTTGACCAATTCCAACCTCTACCTGCGACCCCTGAAGGGATAATTAGGTAGAGGTTTGCATTTTTTTATTTAGCCTATTTCGCAATATTTCACAATATATTTCGAAATATTTTGAAATTTATTTCGAAATATTTCGAAAGAAATGCATGCCGAAATCTTTCGAATGATTGCACATATTTCGAAAGATTTTAGCATGCAATATCTTTCGAAAGATTTCGTATATTTATTTTGCTGATGTAGTACTTCTATTATTTTATCATTATTATCATTTTTAAGTAGAAATTGTATTATTATATAGATTTTACTTTGATTTAAATATTCTAATATCTAGCATTTCTAATAGACTTAGTATAATATTTAATCCTGGTCCAACTTTTATAGTTTGGATTATATTATAGGTTCTGGCTTACTTTATAAGCATATATGTGCTCTAGTTTACAAAACTATAGCTTATTCTAAATGCTTTTCAAATCTATGCATTTGAGCTTTAGGTTTTTGTTGTACACAAATTTTGCAACTAACTAAAGTTTCTTGATCTAGTTCATAGTAATAATATTTTTAACTAAAGAGATTATCAGAATTCAATACTTCATAATAGGTTTTGTAGCAGATAGTACATACAATTCAGTTTCAAGTAATTTTAATTTCTCTGGTTGATGTGGGTTCTATATTAACAACAATAGTATGTTCTGCAAGGACCCCGGACATGTAGTACAGAGGTCATACATTACGCATTTCAGCAAAAACCCCTAAAATTTGAAAAGCAAAAAATCAGTTTTTGGCAATTATCTTGGCATCCAGTGGTCCAATTTGAATGAACTTTTTTTTAAAATGAAGCTCTCAGTGAGGCGCATTTAACAAAATAATTTCATTCAATTCTGATTACTTGATCAAAAGTTATTTAAATAAATAGATTTTGTCATTTTCAGCAAATTAGGTCAAAATTGGCCAAAATCCAGTTATAACCTATATGAGAGATGTCCGGGGTCCTGTTCTGCATTTACTATGATTAATAAATCTGTTTTTATCAACTTGGATTTTATTACAACTATATTAATAAGTTAAATTGTCTAGTTTTTGTTGTGCCATAGGGCAGTTAATTTTGATCTATCCAAATTGTTAACAACTATGATACTTGTTAAAAGGGCAGTTTTAAATAAATAATTAGTTTTATTACAAGTATTGCAATTTGTACACTTAGATTGTTTGTTTAGTTAATTTAAAGTAATGTAACCCATTTTGAGACAATAGTAACATTCATTATTTGAACAGTTTTTATATTTATAAATTTTTAGACCACAAGTTTTACAACAAAGTAGCTTTTTAGTACAAGTTAGAGGTTAATAGATAGTTCATTCTTTTTTTTCTTCAAAGGATGCAACTAAGAAAGCATAAGTTTTATAAAGAGATAAAATTCTATTTATATAGTTCTAAATTTTCAGAAGTAGTGCAAGTAGGGTGCTTTTATAAGACAAATTCTGTTTATAAAAAGTATTCAAAATATTTTCTTTTCTTTTTAGTATATGATATACTAGCAGGTTTTCTAGTTTTAATTGGCTTCTACTTTTCTAAACTAATTGTTTTCAAGTAATAAGAAATAAAAAGTAGCAGATACTACAGAATCCCGGATATCTAGTACAGAGGTCATACTTTATTTTTTTAGCAAAAGCCCTAAAATTTGAGAAGCAAAAAAACAGTTTTTAGCAATTATCTTGGCATTCAGTGGACCAATTTTAATGAACTTTTTTTAAAATAAAGCTCTTAGTAAGGCGCATCTAAAAAAAAAGTTCATTCAATTCTGATTACTAGATCAGAAGTTATTTAAGTAAATGTAGTTTTGTCATTTTTAGCAAATTAGATCAAAATTGGCCAACTATATAAGAAATATTTGGGGTCCNTTTTTTTTTTTTTTTTTTAAACACGAAATGGCATACTGGAATAGTCATTATTTTGAATTTTAATAGATAAGTTGTGAATAATTCCTAAAGGTCTAAAAGTAGTTTCAGTAGTAGCAACAGGACAGTACTTCAATTTTGAGTCCCAATTCCTTAACAATATTGGGCAATTATACTAACTACTGCTCTACTATTAATAATAGCTGAATAGGTTCTAGCCTTTATGTCAATATAACATTTAACTGGCATAATGTATATAGCTAGTTGGGGTTTGGTTTTTACATAATTTAATTTAATAATATAGTTGGTAAAGGCAATATGAATAGAGTAGTTATCTAAAAGGTCTTTTTATATTCAGAACTTAGATTTTGTTTTATCAACTATATTTATATTTAGTAGTAAAGTAAGAATGAATAAGTGTAGTAAGGTCTTTATTGTTCTTGGTTTTTATCCCTTGATCTACTATAATTCTGAAGTAATTTCTGTTTCTACTTTAACTTCTATCTCTAGATTAGCTTCTATTTCGATTATTATAGTAGTTATTGTTATTGTTAAATTAGTTGTATTTATTATTGTTATAATTATTATTATAATTGTTTTCCTGTTTTAATTATTATTGTTGTAGTTATTGTTTTTAGGGGTTTCTCAATTTTTGTTCCTTGAATCATATTGTTGTTGCAGCAATCAGCTATAAAATGTCCTAATTTTTTTATAATAGTATTAGACAGCTAGGCCTTTGAAAAATTGGTTTAGCTTTTGCAGTATAGACAGATTGTAGTTAGTATTGCTATACCAAATTAATAATAATATTGGATTCAGATAAAACAACAAATTTTTTTGTTTTCTATTGCTTTGTAGTGGCAATAGCAGTATCTAAATTTGCAGGTCCTAAAGCTTGGATAAACATAGCAAATTCAGTTATAAATTTTTAATAAATAGTTGTTTAATAAAGTCTTCAGGTAGCACTTCTACTTTTTTACTTAGGTTCTTGAATTTGGTAGTATAAATATCAATGTGCCAGTTTCTTGTTTGATGTCAAAAAGTTGTTGTTGCTATAAGGCTTTTTGTTTTATATCACTAAATCATTTTTTAAATAAATGCTTTATACTATATCCTCATTATCATTATTATTATAAGCTATAAGTTAGGATTATTAACCCATTTTTTAGCAATTCCTTTCATAAAACTCTAGCAAAAGCAAGTTGTCAAATAGCACTCTAGTTATTGGCTTTAGCAGCTCAATCAAATTCCTTGAGCTAGTTAATAGGGTCTTAGATTCTATTACTTTTAAAAGATTCAATTTTAATTAAATTCTTTTCTTTTTAATTCTATTCAAAGGCTTGGACCAGTTAGTTAAAAGCTTAGCTGCATTATCCATATTAACTTTGTTAATAGATAAGTCTGTTTCAGGGATATTAGTAATGGATTTACCCAAGAATTTGACAAATTCTGAATCAGATTGATTGTTCACAGTTTCCTATATAGGAATATAAAGGTTTAGTATTTGGTTGTTGGTTGAAGAAGTATTTCAAATAACTTCATCTAAGATACAGACTGTCCAATACTAGTTCAATATAAAGTTCCAATATCTGTTTTACCAAGTCTATAATGCATATCAGCTACTGTATATGAAAATGTAAAGTACCATAGTGCACTAACCAAAAGATCCGGGGTCTAATGCAATCTACCTGTTAAAAAACTTACAAAAGGCCCGGATATATTATATGGTAGTGGGTCTGTGCCACAAGAAAAAAATTTTAAGCATTTACACATTTCACATTTACAATAAGCAGTCTAAAAATTTAAAAAAAATCTATATTTAATTAATAGGGTAATTTGCAATAGGAGGTATTGAAAAAGGGGGTACTTTGGTCAGTGCACTACAGTAGGTGAAGACAAAGAAGAAACTAAATTGGCAGTATTATCAGAAGTATGATAGTTAGCAGGAAGAACCAGAGGGCTTAAAGGTGCAGTGTATTGATTTGGAATAGGGTAGAACTAAATATGAGAGAAGAATAAGCTTCAGAAATATAGTTAGATTGATTAGTATTCCAATTATCAGTAATTGCTCATTGTGGATACATTAAGTTGATGGTTTTGTATTACGATTTATAGTTACAGAAGACCAATGTCAGCTGCATTAATAAGCAGAGAAATTTTAGACAGAGTAGGGTTATTAAAAAGTGTTGGAGAAATAATATATCCACGAACCCTATTAACATAAAGCCAAAAAGTTAATCCGAGCCACACCATGTGATAGTCACGTTACTGCAAAAGTATTTTGTGGTGTAAGTCTAAACTACCTCAGTCAGTGTTGGACTATGACCTTTTATGACCTATATGACCTTTATGACTAGTCATAAGTTATTTGGTCATAAAAAGAGGATTATGACCTTATGACCTAAGATGAAAAAAATTAACCAATTAAAAAGCAATATTTATACTAGCTAATTGATTATAGTTTTTTTTGATGATAATTGAGAAAAGTTTCTGAGATTCTAAATTATCTATCAATTTATATTTTCAATTTGTCTAACTTAAATTTTGTCTAATAAAAAGATCGCTAGAAAAATATCAGTATACGTCACAGGAAAGGAGTAATATTACAGTATTGAAGATTTCACATAGTATATCATTATATTGTAAATTAATAGTATATGTATATATACAAAATCTTGCATCTTAATGAATAAATGCATATAGTGAAGCAGGGTATAAATATATAAATACATATAGAAACTTCACATATTTTGTGTTGAAATCCCTAAATTTTACAATAATCTAATTTCATTATGATCTGCAACATTTACTTTATATATGTATATATCTTGCGAATTTTGATATACTTTTTGAGTAAATTATATATAAAACTGCCAGTACTGCAGTATATAGACCTTGCATTTTTGAATTGTTGATTATTTTTTGGAAATTTTAGAAGCCATATAACTATTTGGATTAATCAACTAAGATGATTGTATATTTCATACTCGTATATTATTTGCTTGTATGAGCAAATAGTATAACATACTAATATAGATATATATATTAAAACCTAAATATAATACGTATAATTATTTTAAGAATTTGAATCACTAAAGCAATTTATATTTAAAATATAGTAATTTTATATAATAGTTATATGAACAGGCCATAATTGGTCATATGACTAATGGTCATATTGGTCATAAAAACAAGTCATAAATTATATGACCAAAACTTATATGACTATTATTATATGACCATTATGACTAGTGGTCATATAAAAAATATAATATGACTGCATTTTTGGCCAACACTGACCCTAGTAGCACCGACAAATTTTTACTAATCTGCAATCTAGAACATTCGATTTACATAATAACGAGTCACATTTTGATGTAACATTGATGTAACGTAACACAAGCAAGAAGATCAAAACAAAACATTTGCTTTTTCAAAAATCGCTCATATCATGAAAATTTGTATAAGAAACCACTTTCTGCGCTCTACCAAAAAAATTTCCTTGAACAATTTTACTAAAAGAACCTTTTAGCTTTAAGTTTAGCATAGACCCTTATATGAGTTCGAAGATTTTTTAGTGACAATGTTCTAGATTGCAGATCAGTGAAGATCTGTCGGTGCCACTGGGGTAGTGTGTAAGTCTACACTACCCCATTGGCACCGACGGATCTTCACTGATCTGCAATCTAGAACATTGTCACTAAAAAATCTTCGAACTCGTATAAGTTAAGGTTAGGGTCTATGCTAAACTTAGAGTTAGAAGGTTCTTTTAGTAAAATTGTTCAAGAAAATTTTTTTGTTAGAGCGCAGAAAGTGGTTCTTATGCAAATTTTCATGATATGAAAAAGTGAACATTTTGTTTTGATCTTCCTGCTCGTGTTACGTTACATCAAAACGTGACTCGTTATTATGTAAATCGAATGTTCTAGATTAAAATCTGTCGGTGCTACTGGGGTAGTTGTAAGTCTACGGACACCTACCAATTCACGTGAACACTTACCAAATCGGGTAATTTTTGTACCTAACTTAGGGGCAGGTACAAAAAGTGTACAAAATCACGTGAACTGGTAGGTGTCCGTAGACTTTCTGCTTGTCTGGAGCCTAAATAGCCTATATTATTTATTAGTAGCTTTTTGGTGATCAACAATTGCCGTATGTTTATCCTTTTTAATTCCAACCCTAGTTTATAGTGATAACTAATCATTAAGTATATAGAACATTAGTCGTTATCTGTTTTAGTTTCGAGTATTTGGTTGGAAAAGATTCTGACTAGACGGATTACGAATAGAGATTTCAAACCACCTACTAATAATATTTAATGTTAATTTATTGAACCTTTTTGCCGATTGAATCAGAGTCGAATTTGGGCTTAAAATTTTGGGCCTGATTAGACTCATTCTCGAATCAGATTTGAATACTGAAAATCACTGATGTGTTTAGTTAATTTATAAGAATTTATAAGAATAACAGAATTAGAATATACACAAAAGTGTGTCGTTCTATTTATGTGTGCGGTCCTAAACTGTAATTTTAAAATTTTAAGCCTAACTTTGAATTATTCTTTTTCCAAAACTCGTCTCTTATTATATCCTCATGCGACACCGTAACAATATTTTTTTTACGTGTTACATCTATACCTTTTTGATTAATGGTGTTAATTTCAGCCTACATTTTATTAATAAATGCATTTGAAAATGGTAAGAGAGATGATATAATGACACTCATTCTGTGATAATCCAATTGATTAAAAATTAGTTCACTCTCGTTACAGTGAAGTAATTAGATCTTATTAGTAAAAATTTCACTATACAGTATATAGAGTTTTGTTATATAGATTTTTTTAAATCCAATTTCATTGTATCAAGACTTTAATTAGTCTTTACGAGAATGAGCTGTATATAAGGCCCTCAAAGAAATTACGTATAAATGGTATTTCAAGTATTTCCAATTGCTTACCTCTTGTCTGATTATTACTGAACCTTTCCGATACATCTCCGGTAATTTATTATAGTTGATATTAAATTGCGAGTATAGCAATTCGTTCTTTTCTGAAGATACTGTACCCTTTTTTGGTTGATGAAAAAAAGAGTTAGAGGCTGCCAAAATCGAAGGAGAGGTCAATTGTTATTATATCTTTATACTCTCAGAACGTTTTCAGCTTCAGTTTCAGTTTTTCCGGAATGGACCAGGGCCCAGAAACATGTGTTATACAAGTTATTGATATGACCTGTGAGAGATGATAAAAGAAATTAATTGGTTTGATTTTGCAGAAAAAAGACTTGACTTACAATCTGTTTGTCGCCAACTTAAGTAATCTCTCAAATTATTATCGTCTGGATATTGAACTACACGACCATCGAATGAAGGTGGATAAAGTAATTCCTTGTCTGGAAAATACTTATTCCAATTAAATACATAATTCGATGTGAACAAACTAACGGTAGTCGAAACAATTTTTCTTTATATTTTATGACCGTTATTATTTATTATAACAAAAGCTTATCGTTAAAATCAAATAATTCGGAAACATTCATTATTACTTACGTTTCGCGCCGATCATATAGACTACACTCCTTTTTAAGGACAAAGCTTTTATGTCGAATAAAAAGTAAAAAAACCCATTGTTATGCTTGTTACTTAAAAACAATAAATGTGACGGATCATAATGAAATCAGATCAAAATGAAATTTGTAGTGTAAAATAGACAAGCCACTGAAAAATACAAATCTTTGGGGTAGGTACATTTTTTTTAGCATATTTTTTATGGGGTTAGGTCAGCTTTAGGAGTAGAATTTATAATAAACGAGTATAAGTGGGTTTTAGAGGGTTAAATAGAAACCTCAAATTTCATTTTAATCCGATTTCATTATGATCCGTAGTAAAATTTGTGATACCTATATTCATCACTTTGACCGTATGCCAAGACAATATCGTGAAAGTCATTCATGACATTTTCTGCACACTTGTTCATAAGTTCCAAAGCTTTTTGGTCATTTGGTTTTACAAATCCATGTTTATCCGAAAACCTATTTTCAAGAGAATGTGTCTATTAATCGAAATACAAAACGTGAACAACCAATATCATGGAATTTGAATATATCACACTTGTGAAAACCACGACCGTCTACACGAATCACAAGCCATGTATTTGGAAGAAGGGAATCATTTCTTTCAAATTTTTTTACGTATTCATATTTTGATTTTGCCATATGCTAATAGATAAAATTGTAGCTATGGTGAATGTCGAATTTATTCAGAACCTACACAAAAAAAGTAATAAATTTTATAAATTATTAAATTAAAAAGGTATGCTACAGATTTTAAACAAATTTAAAGAGCCATTTCAGCTTCGCCTATTTTTCGTCTTCAGTCACAAACTTTGTAATAGAAGTACATCAAGACTAGAATAGGTTGCCTTTTTGAGAAAGACAACTCTAAAGATTCTGTCGAGGCATGGTATTGTGACCATTTTTTGTTTCCGGTTACCAAAGATATCATCATAACAATGTATAATACTAACTAAAAGATAAGATAAAAAAAAACGAACCTGAGTAGTTTAATGCACACACGTCTAATTAACCTAGTTAAAGCATAATTAAAATCAATCTGATTGGTTGTCGATCCTTGAATTGTTATTGGCTGATTAGGAAGCATAATTAAACATATGGGCCGATTTGGATCTTTTAGTGATGTTTTCGAATAAGATCTTCAAAATTGTACCAATCAAATTAATATTGATAGTGATTATTGCGAATTTAGCTTACATTAAAAATAGATCCCATGATGAAATGATATTTTTAACCAATCACAAACTATCGTTTCGAAAAAGTTTCTTGAAATCGCTAGTATGGGAATTGGTTGGGAATTGGTTTTTCGCGAAATTAACTCCACAACAATTAAAAGGTAGTTAGCTAAATGGTAGGTATAACACTTTGCAAGGCGTCTAGAGCATTAGCAAAATTTTATACCCTCTTTTTCGTCTTGTTGTCTTTGTTATCTTTGTATTTTTTTATTTATACTTGATTTAAACGTTTAGGTTGTCTTAGTATATTAATCTTTGGGAATTGGTTTTCGGTGGAATTTACAGTAAGTAAATATAATAACTGTAGACATGATATTTTTATACCATATTTTTCGTCTTTATATACATTTTCTTAATACTTTTATGCTTACAAATATTGTTATTTTATTTAAAATGTTTAGGTTATTCGTGTACAAAATTTTTAAGTCATTCGTGTACAAACCTTTTACTTGTATCAAACACGGGGATCATTGTTATTTTGAATATTTTGAATAAAAAGATTCTTTATAAGGTGTTTTGAAAGTGTTTTTTAAAGTTTTATCTTGAAATCATGTTCCAGAAAAATATTTATTGCAGTATGAAATGGTATTTTGAAATATTCGCTACGAAGTAAAAGTCATTAGTATAAAGTAACGTCTTCCAAAATAAATTTTTTTTTAAAATTTTGAATTTTTCTATCATATCGCAATCTTTCATGCGATTAATTCTCGTAATATCTGTTTATCCGTTGATATCAAATATCAGATATGTGTACAAGTTGTGTACACGTGTATGTTTTTACATTAAACAACCAATTGTCACATATGTGATATTATCATAAGGAAACAAATTGGCCCATATGAATCACATATGTACACATATCTGATATTTCTGATATCAGATAACAGATAAACAGATATTATGAGAATTAATCGCATGAAAGATTGCGATATGATAGAAAAATTCAAAATTTTAAAAAAAAATTTATTTTGGAAGACGTTACTTTATACTAATGATTTTGAAAACTTTTACTTTGTAGCGAATATTTCAAAATACCATTTCATACTGCAATAAATATTTTTCTGGAACATAATTTCAAGATAAAACACTTTCAAAACACCTTATAAAGAATCTTTTTATTCAAAATAACAATGATCCCCGTGTTTGATACAAGTAAAAGGTTTGTACACGAATGACAAAAATTTTGGACACGAATGACCTAAACATTTTAAATAAAATAACAATATTTGTAAGCATAAAAGTATTAAGAAATGTATATAAAAATATCATGTCTATAGTTATTATATTTACTTACTGTAATTTCACCGAAAACCAATTCCCAAAGATTAATATACTAAGACAACCTAAATGTTTAAATCAAGTATAAATAAAAAAAATACAAAGACAACAAAGACAACAAGATGAAAAAGAGGGTATAAAATTTTGCTAATGCTCTAGACACCTTGCAAAGTGTTATACCTACCATTTAGCTAACTACTGTACCTTTTAATTGTTGTGGAGTTAATTTCGCAAAAAACCAATTCCCAACTGATTAACACACTAGCAATTTAAGAAACTTTTTTGAAACAATAGTCTGTGATTGGTTAAAAATATTATTTCATCATGGGATCTATTTTTAATGTAAGATAAATTCACAATAATCACCATCAATATTAATTTGATTGGTACAAATTATGAAGATCTTATTCGAAAACATCACCAAAAGATCCAAACCAGCCCATATGAATCTGATTGGTTGTCGATCTTTGAATTGTTATTGGCTGATTAGGATAAACATATATCAGGCACAGGGCCAGTGATTTTCTGTGGTGACAAAATCAAAATTATGTGGTAATAGAATTTAAATTATGTAATATAATGTGAACTATATTTGCCAAATTATATGCGATTCTGTGGTATACTTTGTGGCATGCTTATGAAATTATGTGCGATCCTGTGGTATACATGGCTAAAATTTGTTAGAACTTTTCAGATTCTGTTTTGAAAAAATTTGCTGATAATTTGAGTTTATTCAAATTCTATGTCAGGAAATACTGAATTTGTTAGATCAACTTGCTAAATTATATGACAATTCTTATAAATTGGAATATTATGTGCTATTCTGTTTAAAAAAATATATGAATTTACTATCTGAAGATCCTATTTAGCTTAACTAATTAACTTCAAATTAAATTCTTCGGGAATATAAAGCAAGAAAAGAAAAGAAAAAATAGTACAAAAATCAGATTAAAATCTTGCTAATTTTGCACCTTTTCAAAATGTAACTTCGCCAAAAACAAAATTTCCTAATTTTAAATCAGCAATTATATATAAAATCATCTCTAAACCACTTTACTTAGGTGACCAAAGTAGGTTGCCTTGTAAAAAAAATAGGTTTTTATATACAGTACTAAAGTTAAAACTTTTTTTGGTTTGTAATATAAACCCTTTTTTTATCAAGATAACTTGCTTTGGGCCTCTAAGTAAGAGAAGTGCAGTAAATCACGTAATTAGGGTTTACATAGGTCCTGACCCCCCCTAATGATAGGACTATTGACCAATCAAATTTAAAAAAAAACTCAAAAACATCTTTGACCTAAAAATAAGCTACCCCATAATCGACAAAAGTTACTACATAGTAAAGTCTAAATTTTACTAAGCAAATCGAAAAAAATTAATTAAGTAAACTTATTCAGTAGATCAAAATACACTTACTACAAAATTTTTATAAGTATTGGAGAATTTTTTATTAATTGACTTTTGATTTTTACGTTCAACAAAAAAATTAAAATTTTTTAAAAAATATATTCGACGAACGTAAAAGTTAAAAGTTAAATAATAAAAAGTTCTCCAATACTTATGAAAATTTTGTAGTAAGTGTATTTTGATCTGCTGAATAAGTTTACTTAATCGATTCTTTTCGATTTGCTTAGTAAAATTTAGACTTTACTATGTAGCAACTATCTGCGGTTAACTAAAAATCGATTTTTTTCAATATGATTGGCTATTTATACTATATATATATATTTAGGATGTGATATTTATGGACCCCCACCCCCTAAAAAAATACGTGATTTTCTGCATTCTCTAAACTTGTTCAGTGGGTATTTCTAATCGATTCAAGTTCAAAACATGTTTTCTTGGACCTTTTACTAAGTGAAAAATAGGGTTAAAGTTAGACAAAAAAGTTTTTTTTTTTAGAAAAAATTTTTTGTCTAATTTTAACCCTATTTTTCACAGTAAAAGGTCTGAGAAAACATGTTTTGACCTTGAACTAAGTAAAAAAAACTCACTAAACAAGTTTACTTAGAGGCCCAAAGCAGGGTTATCTTGATAAAAATAAGGGTTTATATTACAAACCAAAAATTTTTAACTTTAGTATATAGACAACTCATTTTTTTTACAAGGTAACCTACTTTGGTTGCCTAAGTAAAGTTGTTTAGAGCACGATTTACACATAATTGCTAATTTAAAATTAGTAAATTTTTGTTTTTGGCGAAGTTACATTTTGAAAAGGTGCAAAATTGGCAAAATTTTAATCTGATTTTTGTACTAACTTTTTTCCCTTTTGATCTATATTTCTGAAGAATTTAATTTGAAGTTAATTAGTTAAACTAAATAGGATCTTCAGCTCAAAGTTTATAGTAAATTCATATATTTTTTTAAAAATTTTAATTATAAAAAGCAATTTGACCTATTTTAAGGGGACATATCTCATGCCTAATATCTGATATACAGTATGAAAATAATCAACGAATCTGCTTTTTTATTGGAAAACAAAGTTCCGCTTGACTATTTATTATGTTCTCCGATATTACTTGCTTCTGGAAAATAGCACATCTTTTATAATTATAAAATGCAAATTTTCTAAATTTGCTATCTAAAGCAGTGACAAATCAAAAATTATAGAATTTTGATAATCGTCAGTTATGAAGGCAATTTTGTTTATCTAACTCTAAGTTAATTGAAAAAATTATAGACGTCCCCGTTATATAGCGAAATAATGCCTAAAAAAGGTTACGAAATTGATTGCAGACTATTCTCATTCTTATAGGTATGAAAACAAAGTATTTAATTGATGATCTGGATAAGATCTGCAGAATTACTATATTGGGACAATAGTAAATTTTGGGGATAAGCACAATATAAACTTTTATTATATGCTGAAATCTTACAACTACTACTATAATAAGTGATTTTTTTATTAAGCTAACAGTTCAAGTCAATTAATTGAAAGTTGTAGAGCTCACTGAAACACATCTAATAGTAGTTAAATCATTCAAATTGGCCTAGTGTATGCTGAGATATTATTAAAAAATGATTAGATGATTATATAAATTCCATGTAAACAAGGTAGTTGTAAGATTTTAGCATATAATAAAAAACATATAAATTCCCCCAAATTCTAATATAAAAATTCTGCAGATCTTATCTGGATCAGCAATTAACAAGATTCGGTAAATTATTATTAATATGGATTCTGAAATCTTTTTAATTTTTTACTTTTTGGATTTGTTACTGTCTAGATGAACAATTATTTTATGTTCGTAAGCCAATTATTAACGTAGTATAGAAAACAGAAAGTGGTACATTTTTTAATTCAGATACATACTGGTACAAGTTACTATTTTTTTTTGTTAAAATGCGCGTGTGGCGCTCTTTATTTATAAACTATGTGAACGTATACCAAAACTATCTATTTACAGCTTAATAGCTTTATATATTGTTTTTGTTTTTCTGACCCTTTATCTAAAATATTATATAATACTCTAATTTCATATTTTAAGCGGGCCCTTACTCGGGCTCGGATTTCTCCAATTCCATCCGGAATTGACCCATCATCAACACCCTATCTTTTTAGTATGTATAAATACCATATCTCGTAAACGGCATCCACGTTATCGCCTGTCTAATCCTTTCTTTTTGAAGGTTTCTTACTGTGAAAATCTCCTCTATACTTGATGGAGGCACTTCTTGGACTTCTGTGTCTACATGGTCATAGACTATCTTTCAGATTTCCTTTGCCACCCTGCATTCCAGTGCAAAGTGTTCAATAGTTTGTAACTCAGTCGGGCACCATGAACATCCACTTAACTCTGGATCCACGTGTCTCAACCGGTATCCTAGAGGTAACGCTCTGTGATACAGACGCCATGTAATGTCCATTCTTTTATTCGGAACCTTTTTCTGCGACAACCAACTATTTGTTACTAGGTTACTAGTGGTCTCCTCTCCTTGAGGAGGAGTTCTCTTGTTTCTATATTTCTCAATCACTTTTTTAACTGTGATTTCTGTCTCTTTTATTTCTCCGATTCCTATTTCCTGTAGTGTCCATGGCCAGCTTCCATTTGATTCTATCTTCCCCTCTGCCCTTTTCCAAGCTAGCAAGTACGGTTTCTATATGCTGGGCCAGCCACTGGTTCTTATGTTATCCACTCCCAATTCGCGTCCGGCATTTGTGTCTCTTTTTTCTTTTAGGGACCTGTCAATTCTCTCTCTTTCCGCTCGTGCCCAAAATGTCTGCTTTGTGACAAGCCCAGACAAAACCATAACCATTCTTGCCTCAAACATATCTCTAACGACCAGGGCTTTAAGTCCGTATTCCTCACTGCTTTTCTGAAAGGTTGTAAATTTTGGAAGCATCTGTGATTTACCTTTAATCCAGATTGAGATTAACATGTTAATTTCAGCCATCTGTTTCTTCTTAGGTGGGTGTAGGTATGCGGCATACCATATCTTCGACAAGACTAGTGTCTTAGCTACTAATATTTTCCCTTTGTAGGAAAGGTTCCTTATCTCGTACTTTTCTAGCAATTTCTTTATTCGCTTAATCGTTAGTGGCTAGAGGTCCCTTTTGAATGATGTAGGTCATGTCCCAGGATTTTAATCATTTCATGCTCATCCACTTTCTCATACTGTGCTTCATTATCCAATAAAACCCTTCTAGCATTTGCAGTAAAAGGAACTAGCTTTGTCTTATCTCTATTTACTCGGGCATTAGAGGCCTCTTCATATAACTTAAATGACCTTTCTATGTTCTTCCAGTCCGATGGAGACCCTATTCCAACAGACAGATCGTCTGCATAGGCCACCATTTTGAAATTTTGTTTTCCAACCGGTATACCTTGATGTCTCTTTCCAACCTTTTTAAAAGGGGTTCGAAGGCCAGTACATATAAAAGAGGTGACAGAGGATCACCTTGTCTGACTCCTCTGCCTACTTTAAAGGACTCTGAAAATTCACCATCTTTGATTATATGTGCTTCTTAGTTATTGAACAGATTTATAATTATCTTAATCATTTGCAGATCAAAATTCATTTTCCTTAAAACTAGCCCCAGATATTCATGTTCCACCCTATCAAAGGCTTTTGCTTGGTCTACTAGCAGAAGCCAGAGTTCCTGGTTAGGTTCATATTTGTTTTTCAAAGTTGAGATAATGTCCATAGTGGCATCTGTAATCAATCTATTTCTCACAAAGCCTTGCTGGTGGTCAGGTATTATTAATTCGCAAATTCCGTTAAGTCTGTCCGCTAATATTTTCATAAAGATCTTAACGTCACTGTTCACGAGGGAGATCGGTCTCCAATTATTTATGAGTTCCAGGTCTTCCGATTTTTTAGGGATGAGCGTGATTAAGCTTTTGTGCCAGGATTCTGGCATCTTGCCCTCTTTTAAAACTTTATTAAAGAGCTTATCCAGTACCGGTATCACCTCTTCCTCCATAGCTTTATAAAACTCATAGGTTAGGCCGTCAGTGCCAGGGGATTTCCCTTTTGGCAGCTTCCTCACTATGTTCTGAATTTCCTCTCGAGTAATTTCTTGTAGCAAATTTTCATTCATCTCCTTTGCTACCTGAGGGAGCTCCTCTATTAACTCTTACGCCGCCTCCTTATTTATCTTTTCTTTTTCATATAATTTAACGTAGTATTTCGAATGTATTGTAAAATGTCCTTTTCTTCATTCATTTCGTTAGGAATATTGATTTTATCCAGGCTGCTTTGCGACCTTCTCAACTTATATCTTGAGAAAAAGAATTTGGTAGATTTCTCTCCCTTTTCGATCCATTTTGCCTTAGACCTTAATCTCCACTTTTCTGAGAGTGATATGGCTTCTTCGCTTGACTGTATCTTTAATTCTTCCAGCTGAGTATCAAGATAATCACGGGAACCTACCCTGGCCTTCAGTTCTTTCAGTTTAGTCACCTTTTTATTTAGCTGCGCAATTCTCGTTTCCTGCGTTTTCGGACCCTGAATGCCCTTATAATTGATTGGATATTAGTTTTGCAGAGGTCCCAATCCACTGCTAAGTTTTTGTCACGAATTTTCTCCAGGACCTTCTTAACGAGCAAATCATTCTTAAAGCAGGATTCCTCAAATCTCCATTGAGCTTTCCTTTTGGGACCTTTATTATTTTGGAGGGTACACTCCACCAAAAGATGATCTGAGTTTCCATATCGTGTGTTAACTCCTGAGATTAAATGACCACTGTCTTCATCTACAAAAATGTAGTCAATGCATGTTGCTATGGAGCTATTGTTTCTAGTATTCTGGTAGAAAGTTATGAATGGCTTAGTGTCCGAGATATCAGCCACATTAAAGAATTCCTTCATTCTATCGGTCAATAGCTTCCTTGTGGGATTATGTTGTACCATGGCTTGACTAATCCTATTTTCCTCAGGGTTAATATTTGTATTAAAATCCCCAGCTATGATATTTACTATTCCAGCTTCCTTATGTGGGGCCCAGTTCTGAAAAAAGGTTGTTCTTTCACCCGGGCTTGGGGCGTAGACATTTGTTAACATAAATGTCTGGTTCTTAAACGTACACCGTGTTGAGATGATTCTCCCATTATTAGAGATCTTTATATCTTCGAACCGAATGTCTCTATTCCCTGCTAGTATTGCTGTGCATTCAGACCATATTGAGTCATAATTCCACTGCGTCTTTAAAAAGTTTCTAGTGTTTTTGTTCCTTAAATTTGTTTCTTGTAACATAATAAAATCTATTCTATATGATTTAAGCAAGGTTAATGTAACACCTTGTTTGTCCCTATCATTCAGCCCTTTTACGTTTAATGTGGCTATTTTAACTTCTTTTGATTGGGACAATTTGATGATAAAAGTGTAGAGGATGATTATCCTCGGGAAGAGCCCCCTTTCCCCCGAAGTTGGTTGTAGGGAGCCGCCCTCGAGTTTGTCATTTTTCGATCATTTCCATTTTTCTTATCGTTGTGCTTTTTGTAAGTTACTATGGTAAATCCATTCTCGTCTGTGTTCTTGTTGTTTATAACTATCTCCATTTTTGAGTCAGGTAGGGGGTCTTGTAGCTCCGTTTTCTGAGGGTGTTTGTTACTATTCGGCCCTCCGTAAAGCGTCGATAGTTCGTTTTTGTTGGGTTCTGCCCCCATTTCCGAGCCTGCTGTGATAGGTGCAGAAGTGTCGCATTCCTCAGTCATCTGATCATCTGATTCTACTTGTATAACCTCTGTTGCTTGTATTTGTTGAGTTATTTCACCTGCCAATGCATCCTGATTTCCTATTTGGGAGGATCCCCTTCAGGTTCTGAATTCTCTCCTACCATTTCTGTGTCTGAATACCTAATTGGGAAACTCTCTTCATGTTGAGTTTCATCTGTGTGCCTATCGGCAAACTTTGCAGCCTCTTTATTTCTTTTGTATTCTCGGTATTCGTTTCTTAGGGCAACTGACTCCTGAAACTGTTTGCAGTCTTTCTTAATATGGCCTTCGCCCTCACAGAAATAACAGACTTTAGTTGCAGATCGCCATTCTGTGGTAACCTTGTTGTCTCGTACATGGGTAAATCTCGGGATTCTCTTTTCCAACCCCGGGTCATCTGTAGTTTCAAAAATTATAAGCCACTGGTCCGTAAGATATGGTGACCCGTCGATTAGTAATGGTTTTATAGAGACAACGGTCCCTATATCACCGAATGCTGTTAACAATGCGTCCGAGATTTCTGACTTATTTTCCAAAGGTACATTCCGACATTTGATTGGTAGAAAGGACTTCCTCCCATCCATGGGAATGTGCCTGAAGTATGTACGGTTTAGGATAGTTAGCCCCTTTACTGAATAGTATCTTTGTTTTTCTGTGTCAATAAACGTCACCTCCAAGTGTGTACGCTTTCCTTTCGAAAAATGCTGCTTCGCAGCACTGATATCATATTTGACTGAGTCAAAAAGCGAACTCATAATCTCATTAAATTTGGATTGAATATTGCTAATGTCAATTATAAGCGCAAAGTCGTTTTTTGTCTTAATTGTGCTCCTTGGAGAAAACGTCGAGTAAGTTGATTGCCCTCTTCTCAGGCGAGGAAAAAGGGATGTCCAGTTTCTATCTTGCGCCTTTACCTCCCCGTCTTGGAGCCCTTCCCTAATTTTAGGGGACATGTCCAAACTTGATTCAGTTGGTGTGTCTACCATTACTGCGATTACTGGGGTTTCTAGGACTAGTTCCTTTGTCGCTCCCGACTTGTCTACAATATGTGAATCTAATTTCTCATTTGTTTCTGTGTTTTCATTGCCTGGAACCGTTAAAGGTATAAGCAAAGTAGTGCCCTCCACTTGTTCTCTACTCAGTCTATTTGTAGCATCCTTTAAAGCTGAGAGTTCCTGTTCTACTTTTTCGTTCCAACTTAGCTCCTTATTTAGTCTAAATCCATCGGTTGTTTAAGACGTGTTTAGTATCAGTTCTTGTTTTGTTTTTAGTTCATTGTTATTATTTTCGTGTTTGTTTTCCTTGTTTACGACTTTGTATATGTTTTTTCCTGCAACCGTCTTACACCTTTTCACCATGTTTGAAACGTGTATCTCTTCAACTTCGCTTAACATATGTTTTCCTAACTCTTGTGGGGCACACGGCCCACTTTCTGGTCTTTTTATAGCCTTAACTTGCTTGTATTTCATAGTAATTTCTATGTGTCGTATTTGGCCTCTCCCAACTCGTTGTGAACTGGAGAGAGTGACCGTAGATCCCTTAAGTCACTATTTTAATAAATATCCTAAATTTAAAATCCGTAATCTAATGCCTTTTATCGTAAAATTCTGCTTTTTTTTTGTTGATTTTCAAAACATTTGCAATGTTTATTCTTTTTTGATAGGATCTATTTACCTCACGGTTTTAAATACTATTTACTCTATTATTTATTATTTGATCTTTACTATTTACTCTTTACTATTTACTCTTTAATAGCAAATTTCGAATCTATTACTAGTTCGTATCCACTTAACAACTTGGCGCAAAGAACAATTTCATTTATTTTTTAGATTTCCCTCTATTTTTACAAGTGTTCTGATTTAAGTTTGTATATTTATTTTCTAAAATTTATAGTTTTTGTTTTTTGTCATTTTGGATTTTTTAATGGATTGATGAATTGATAATCATTGATTGACAAAGACTATAGCGAAAGGGTGAAAGAGAGTTTGCTAATCTTTTTTAAATATTGGACTTGGTAAAACACAGATGTATATATATGTATGTATATATATATGTATTATTAGATTATATGTACTCCTGCTGCTTTAGTCTAATTAGGACCCCAAACAATCTATGTGAGATCATAGTTGAAAAATGGCCATTTTTTAAAAAAGGTTATATTTGAAAAGTAGGTATTGGAAAAAAAGGTTATATTTGAAACCCGCTAAATGGCAAAATAGATATATTTGAAAGAATGCTAATGGGGTAATTTTTATAAATATTATATTTGAAATGTGCTAAAAAAAATTGGGCTATAATAGTAACCTAGCAGGTAAAAAGGAAAGAGGAAAAAAGGGAGAGAGGAGTAAAAGGAAAAGAAGAAGAAAAAGAAAAAAAAGGAAAAAAAAAGAAAGAGGAAAAAAGGAGAAAGGGAAAAAGAGAGAGAGGGGGGAAAGAGAGTTTGTTTAGGAAATGTCCTGTTTTTTTTTTTTTAGGGAACGTTGTATTTCAAAAAAAGTTAAAGATAGGTAAAAGTTCTATCTAATGTGCGAAATATAGCTTATATATACCAAACCAAAACACCAAACCAAAATGCCTAACCAAAAAAATTTTTACTATGATGCTCAAATATAACCTCATATAGATTGTTCGGGGTTCTGTCTAATTATACACTATATTTTGGCATTCCTGTTATGTTCACTTTTGTACTACATTTCTGTTATAACCGTATACTTATTGGCCAAATCAATCAACTTGAAGAGATTTATTGAGAACCAAATTAACACAAGTAGAAAAACTTAGTAATATAAATTGCTCATTTTCAAATACTTTGATTAAATAATTAAATAATCATTATATAATACTTACAACTAGCTTATTTCAAATACTGTATTTTAATTAAATTACCATTTTGCTATATCAGCAAGTTGTTTTTTTATAAAATCTATATAAATCTACAACTTGACATAAATATTATCAGTTATATAGATTACTATATAAAAATTATATATGTTAATCTTTATATATTATTTATAATAGAATTTATAAAAATCTATTTAACTTATATAAAAATAAATTTATAAAAAAACTTATGTAAATGTTACATATTTATAAATTTTATGTATTATAATTAAGTCACTTTTATATACTATAAATATCTAAATAAATTTTTTATAAAAATTTTATATATTATAACTATATAATTTTTATATATTATAAAGATTTAAGTAAAAATTTTATAGAAGTTATATATCATAAATATTAAATAAAAATTTTTATATAAATGTTATATTAATAAATTTTACATATATAATTATATAGCCTTTGTATATTATAAAATTTAAAGCAAAATTTTACTAGAGTAACTCCTGTTGTATTTTTAATTAAAAATGCTCCTCTTGTAATTTTACCCTAACACTAGCTTTAATTATAACCCTAACTTTAATTATAACTTTATTTTCATTTTAATATTTTATTTATTTAACTACTTAATATATTTTTATATTTTAAATTATTATTATAAAATAATATAAAATGCACCTATAGTGTTCACACCAATATGTGGTGTGATATGAAGATAAATTAAAAAAAATAAACAAAAAAAATAAACAAAATTTAAATTTGATAAATGTTAAATTAGAGTTAATAGTTAGGGTTAGGATGAGGCATAATATATAGTAAAATTTTACAAGATATTCTTTTTTTAAAAAAAAGATAAAATTTTGAGTTAGAAGGTATTTTTTAAAAAGATTTTAACTAATTTTCACCCTAGTTGATATAGCATAGTGGACATTCGATTTGATTGGCTTGAAGATCACTAGGTTACACAATATAAAAATTTTTAAAGTAACCATTACTATGAAAAACCATATTGTCAATTGACAACTCGTAGTTTCACATAATAAAATTTTTTTAAACCATATTATAGTGTTCTTCAACCCTTTGCATGTCTTCTGTAAAAAAAGATCAGTATAGATCAAATATGGTAATACGGTATGTACGAATGAGTTAATTGGTACTTATTATTAGTAAATCAGCGAAAAAAATACAATGACTCGAGTTAATAAAAGTTCTAGTACCGTGTGTTGCCTTTTTTCTAAAGACAAAAAACATATTACTAACATTTAAATACGTTAAAAGAAAACTACAGAAATGTGGGCCAATTGACTGGGTAGATCGAGAAGCAAATGCTAATCCAAAATTAACTAAATTGGCACTAGAAAAGTGTGCAACTATATAATCTGCCACTTAATACTTTTTAAGAGACAAAAGAAAACGGAGTATATAGCATTTGTTTGGACAAGCAGGCAATCCATTACAATGAAGTTTTCAAATTTTAGAAGTTCCTACTAAAGACAAGACTATGGCAAATAAGTTTCGCACGCTCAGCCAAGTTTGACAAAAAAATTATTGAAGCGAATTTCAACAAGTCAACAAAAGGCAAGTTGCCTTTAGCCAACAATGGGATTTGGTAGAATTTTTAGAAACAATGAAGTTAAATGAACACAAAAATAGGTACGAGTTTCTGGTAATCATTGGGGCATGTTTGTGCTAATAGAGGAAGATTTTTCCGAATTAGACCGCTTCATTAATCAAGCCAAAAAAGTCAGTAAAAAAGAACAGGCAAAAAAAATATCGTTTCCGCATCAAATCATACTCCAGGAGTGGATATAAACGCTGCTGGGTCACTTGATGGAACCAGTATATATGATGTTGATTTGGATTCAGTCGAAGATAAGACTTGGAGAAAACCAGGTAATAATTTTCAATCATTCTTGTGCGCTTATATTCTAGATCTAATTTATTTATATCGTAAACAGGAGCTGATATAACGGATTATTTTAATTACGGTTTTAATGAGTATACATGGAAAGCTTATTGTACGAAACAAAAACAAATGCAAGAAGATCAACATGCGCGAAAGAAAATTCATGTAAGGCATATAAATTAATAAACCTTTTATTTTTTTTCTTTTATTTAAAACTTTGGTTTTTTTTTCATTTAGGTATATGAATCTAAGCAAGAAGTAAACAGTTTGCCATCAGAACTGCAATCCATTAGCCAACCACAATCAGGGTTAGATCATCTGAGGTTCCAATAGCAATGAGGAAGAGGTGGTTATTATATATATCATTGATACAAGCAATTAGATTGTCATATTCTGATAAAAAGGTTTTATAGAACGTCATGGGAGGGATCAAGATGATTCTGTAATTCAAGTTGTATCTAGTGAAAGAGAAGCTGCTTTAGAAGAAATGGATCCCAAAAACTCAATGCCTGATCTGCCTCCTGAAAACAAGGCCGAGCTAAACTTCTAGACAACAACAAAAGAGAAGGCAAAAAAAAAAGATACAAATAAGAGCGATGGCTAAACTTGATCTGTTACAATGAGGATAAATGTTCAATAATCCACATTGTCCATGTCCAATACTGGCCTCGAAACTGCAACAAACACCAGCTCTTGTCAATATTTAATTCTACAATTCTAACTGTTTAGACGAAATCATATATATATTTTAGCTTAAGAATTTACACACTACTTTGCGTCTATTATTTAAAGTACCAGTAGTTA
This sequence comes from Gigaspora rosea, assembly GCA_003550325.1. Taxonomy (NCBI): domain Eukaryota; kingdom Fungi; phylum Glomeromycota; class Glomeromycetes; order Diversisporales; family Gigasporaceae; genus Gigaspora; species Gigaspora rosea. Next base: position 85,805 of record QKWP01000149.1, on the reverse strand, counting down.
CAGACGATAACTTCTATGCAAGCTTGTTAATGAGGAATTGAGATGAGCATGTCAAAATGACCAGAAACTAATACGAAGCTGTTATTAACCAGTTCTTTTTTGATGGCGAAGATGAAGAAAACGGTAAAGGATATAGCGACAGTTTAATAAGTATTAAAAGGCATCCAAATATTAACTTGAGGTTAGTAATACTTTTGTATTTATATATGAAATAAATTATTTTTAAAAATATATTCAAAATAGTTCAAGATTCTATAATATGGAGTGTCTTCAATTAAAAGGGCCCATTTTTACATATATTTTATTTTGAGATATTTGAGTTTAATTATTTGTTTTGATTTTCGGACTGATCCGGGATCAATCAAATTTCACGATATTGATTGGTTAAAGACGGCAGGTGACTATCGGGTAAACTCGTGACGTGTTGGCTCTACGCAGCCTCATGTAATTTTTCTTTTTACATTATCTTGATTTTTTATTATGTAATTCGACTTTCATTTATAATTAAAAAAAGTCAATCATGTCAAAATTTATATGAATTTAACGAAAACTCATTTTTCAAAAAAATGTAAAAATGGGCCCTTTTAATTGAAGACACCCCATATGGTTTTGTAATTGGCAAATAATAGAGATTTACGCGAATATTTAAGGATAAACTTTTCAAAGCTTGAATGGACTGATAAATTACAATTGGCCCATATTATTCATCGAGATTTTGTAAGCATTAGTCTATTTTGTTATGTTGCTATATGATGATGAAAAAGGTTTATAACTATATCTAATATAATATCTTAAATTTTTTTTAATAATGATAGCAATTCTAATTTCTATTCTTTTGTTTTAGTACTCCAAAAATTTCTAGTTCATGATGAAAAATTGTTGATTGCGGATTTTGGCTTATCAAAAGACGAGACATCTAAAACTTCAAATATTAGTATTCATGGAGTGTAAGCATATATTGACCCTCAATATTATGAAAATGTATCACAAATGAAAACAAAAATTACCTTACAATATTCATACTAATTCAATTTATTCAGAAGAACATTTTCTTAATTATTCGGACGTAAAAGTCTGTTATGAATTAACACTGTTATAATAAAACAAAAGCAATTCAGGTACGTATTCATATTTTAAACAAATAAAATATAAATTCAAAAGTTATAATTAAATTTGTTATAAATATTAGATAATAGAAATATTGAAAGAATATTTTAAAGGATTCTATATATTCCCATGCTCTACGTACGATCTTTTCCAAAAAATTCTTTTCTCATAAACGTTTAATACGTAGAGATTGGACCCGTTACCCACTCATCCAGATATCTTATAGTCAACCGCAATTCAGATGCTATAATTGGTTCACAGATAAAAACCGTTATCCTCCAGTTTCCAAAAGGGTAACCTAATGGGTATCTGCGGGTATCTGCGGATATCTGCAGGTATCCGTGGGTACTCACGAGTACCCGCGGGTCCTGCGGTTATCCGGGTATTAAGTAACCTGTGCATTATATAGCATGTATATTCGTTTGCTTTTTTTAGGAAAGTTATATGAATGTGCGTTTCTATTTAATTTTTTAAAACCCACTTATACTTGTTTAATATTAACTCTAAAACTAACCTTTAACCTTAACCTCTAACCCCAGAAAATGCGCTCCAAATACATAATTTAATTTTTTCTTTTTTATGTTTTTTTTAGTGTTGCCTCCTACCAGTGTAAATTACTCAGCATCGCTTCTTGTTCATTGTGCTGCTATTTGTTGGTTCTCATTTTTACTAGTATCTTTGTTCTTGTTGATATTTTTGCTTCTGTTGCATCTTTGTTGTTTATGTTTTCCATCAACGTGTAGGTGTTAGTTCTGTTTTTGCTGTCGTTAATTTACTTAAATTTACTGCTCTACTACTTTGGCATTTTATACTAACTCTTACACTTATTTTCTTTCCAGACAACGACTTCTGGTTTCTATTATTAAATGTTTTGGTAATTCCACAGTATCTAATCTAAGAATGTTCTATCAGCATTACCTATCTTTGCAGATGTTTAATCTCTTTAATGCCAATTCCATTCTGATAACAGTATATTTATAAGAAATGAATGCCTTATGTCCAACTTTTCACAACAGCATTACTATTTGAGTATCTTATATTCATTCCCAATTCAATTTTGGTAACAATAACTAATATTCATATGTGCCAACAGTGTTACTTATCTCTGTAGATTTTTATAAGAAATATTTAACCTTTTCAAACCCAATTCCTCAGTAACAATATCCAATATCTATATATACCAACAGTGTTACTCATTTTTGCAGATTTTGATATGAAATAAATATTTTATATCTAACCTTTTTAACACTAATTCCATTCAGTAATGATATCCAACATTTACATGTTCTAATAGCATTACCTATCCAAATGCCTTATTTCTAACCTTTTCAACATCAATTCCACTCCAGTAACAATATCCAACATTTATATGTTCCACAGCATTACCATTTCTATAAATTTTTGATAAGAAACGAATGTCTCATGTCCAACCTTTTCAATACCAAATTCATTCCGGTAACAATATCCGATGCCTTATGTTCATCCTTTTCAACACCAATTTTATTCAGTAACAATATTCAGTATTTTAAAGAAATGAATGACTTATGTTCACCCTTTTCAGCACCAATTACAATTCCATTCCCATAACGATATCCAACATTTATATATTCTAATGGCTTATTCATCTTAATGCCTTATGTTTAACCCTTTTAATACCAATTCACTCTAGTAACAATATCCAATATTTATATGTCCCAACAGTATAACTAATTTTTGTAGATTTTTGACAGGAAATGAATGCCTTATATCTTTCCTTTTCAATACCAGTAATTATATTAATCACTTATATGTTCTAACAATACATAACAGTGCATGATTTAATTGGGTTTAATTAGGGTTAGGGTTCTTAGATTAAGATTAGAATTGGGTTGGGTTAAAATTTTGTTAGAATAGGATTAGAATAGCACTGGGTTAAGATTCAGTTGGAATAGCATTGGGTTAGAATAGGGTTAGATAGTGTGTTTTATATGGTAAATTTGCTTTCTCAACACTTTATAATGCTTCAAGTTAGATTTAAATTGCTATTTTTCATGTATATAAATAAGTAATTAAATATATATAAAGATAATAAATATTATTTATTAAATATACAGGTATATATAATATCTATTTATTAGTGTATTATTTTTATTGTATAACATATAGTGTTAGTAGCGTCTTTTTTTTTAATACATTTTAATTTTATATTTTTATTTTATTTTATTTTATTTTAAATTATTTATTTTATTTAAATTATTTTTTTATTTTAGTTATTTTATATTTGCAGTATAACCATGAAATAACAGAGTTCTTTCAAATTAATTAGGCTTAATTTAAACTGAAATTCGAAACCACACCTCATCATGTTATTTCGTGATTATACGGTACTTTTATTTTACTTTTTTTATATGTTTGTTTTGCCGGGCATCGAAGGGGAAGGGGGAGGGGTGATGTTAACCGAAAAATTAACTCCAAATGGCCTTAGCAATACTTAAAAGATCTTAAATTTATATTGCCATTTTTGTAATATGCTATGTACATACGTACGTACGTACATACAAGATTTTTTTTATTACTATTCATATATCCGTGAGTTATCCGGTTATCCGGATACCCGTAGGATTATCTGGTATCCGTAAGGGTTATCCGGATAACTGTAGAATTATCTGGTTATCTGTAAATTAAAAACTGGCAGTTATCCGGATACAACTTTTACAAACCGGATATTGATAAACAGATAAACAGATATCTGGGTCCAAACTCTATTAATATGGACTTATGGCATCTAAAATACTCATGGGCAATATGCCTGAATTAATGGAGAATATTCTTAATAATCTATAAAGATTGAACTTAATTCCTTATTTTCGTGCATTCTTGTAAGTCAAAATTTAGAAAAAGCAAAAGAACAACCAAATCCAGAATTTACTTTTCGGGCTAATGATCTATAAACGTAGCTGGAGTGATTCTTTGTGAAATTTCAAGTGGTAGACTGTCATTCTAATCGTTAAACCTTTATGCTGTTATTATTTATTAAAAAAAAATTATATTAAAATTATGATATATTTAATATATTTTCTAAAGAAATTACGACTTATTTAACCAAAGACTTATATGCTTTTGGGGCGCCTACTTTTATCACCTGATTTCAGTTTATTAGTAGCCCTTACCCCCCCCTAGATATGAAAATTATCAGATCTTATATATAATTTCCAAAATTTTTGACCCCCCCCTAGAAAATCAGGTGATAAAAGTAGGCTCCCTTGTGGTTGAAAATAAAGAAATACTAGCAGCCAAAGAAAAGGAAAAACTAGGTGTCCTTAGTGATTTGGTCCCTGATTTTCGCAACAACTACTTTACTAATCTTTTATTTATTTGCAGTTAAATATAATTTTTCAATACTTGTCCATCTGGATTCGGTCATCATGCTTGATATTGATCCGTCAGGAATGATATTGGTATGATTTGTTTTAAACTGTGCATTATGTTATTAAACTCAATTGCTATGATTTATAATATCTTAACGACGGTAAATTTATAAAGACCATAATAGCTCTATTCATTTGTGGGTAGAGTAAGGGGCACAGGGTTTTTGGTCATGTCCCCCCTTGTGCATGCCCATGTGCATGCCCAGAGGCATGCCTTTAAGCTAGAAGGCATGCCCATTTCATTTGATATTTAAAAAGTATATATTAAGCAAACATATTTTCTAATTGATTAATAATATTAACTATTCTAAAAATAATATTTATATAGTAAACCCTCTATAATTGCATTTTATCAGAGAGAAAAATATATTTATAAAGATCTATATCTGGACTTTAATAAATTATTTAAAGTTTTTTTGTACTGATAAATAAGATCTATATTATTTCATCAATAATTATTTTATAAACAATTTAAGATTTTTTACAGATAATTAATTTGCAGATAAGTTCAGTTTTTAAACAGTTTATATAAAGCTTTTTCTTTATAAATTATACTAATCTTAATTCTAATTCTAAATTACAATAACTATAATTATTTTGTTTATAAAATAAGTTGTTAATAAGAAACAGTTATTGAAATAATTTGTTTATAAATTAGTATATATAAAATAATCAAGTGGTTCTATAAATTATAATAAAGTGTGTTTATAGAGGGTACACTTATACAAGAATAGCTATATAATTATAAGGGCATGCCTTTAGTTTAAGGAATGCCCCCCTAGACATGCCCAAAAATTTTCATGTGCCCCTCACCCTATTTGTGGGATATTGTATCAACTAGACAATGCATTCAAGAGTTTGTATCGCATTGGCGAAAATCTGATGAAAGTGTATTATATGTCGAATATCATCAATTTTTACCATGGATGGCAAAGTTGATAATATTTAAGGGTGATAATATTAGTCTTAAAAGTTCAATTTATTTTTAAGTGCGAATCTCATGATTGTAATTTGAACTTAATTTGATTATAAAATAAAATTAATATTTAAAAACTTGCCAATTTTGATTTTTTCTGTCAATGAATGTTATAAATCAAAATCGCCGTCAATTAGTAAGAATATAATAAAAGTATGTTAAAAAATTTATTTATTAACTCTTACCTGGGTAACGACCCGGTTAATCTGGTTGACCCAGTTAACCCATTTAACCTGTTTATGATTATATAAGAATTAGCCCTTCATGTGGCTATAGACATATTTAAATCAGAATTGGTAGACGTAACGATCATCCAACTACCATAAAATCCAGACACGTGTACCCCGGGTATTTTCATTTTTCCCGGGGTACCTCTATATAAGGGTACACCGTATTAAGACAATATGCTTACTATATCTACCTGGGATGATATATATAGTATGTATTATACCTATGTACCCGGGTATAATTCACCAACTGGTGCTTCAAACTGGCAAGGTGTATACCGCATGGGGTACACGTGTCTGGATTTTACGGTATATTTTCAAAAAAAATAATTCTTCAGCTTTTAGTACCAATTATGCCCTATTACTAATAGAGATAGGAAAAATGCGCATTTTATAATAAAATGTGCATAAATGCGCATTAATGCGCATGATACTGCATAATAAAAAAATTTTTTAATTTTATCTTTATTATTGATAATATATCTAAATAAAGATAATACATATTGATTCTCAATCAGATATAGTTGCATGATTTTCACTTCTATCCGGGTTATCTGGTTGCATATCTATAACCCGATACTTATACGGGTTATCTGGGTAAGCCTTATCTGGGCTTAATCTCTATATTAAAATCTTTATATAGGCGCTGTTTTAATACTGTACTAAAAATGGATTTTGATAAAAAACTCGAAAATCGAGCACTAAATTTGTATAATAAGGGTAGTGTTCCTCAAATTCAAATCAAATCAAATATTGAATCAATTTGAATTTGATCAAATCAAATTGACCCTGATTTGAATTTGATTTGATTCAAATATTTGAATTTGAATTTGATTTGAATTTGAATTTTTAATAGTAATTTTCAAATCAAATCAAATATTTGTCAAATCAAATCAAATTTGGCCATATTTGAATTTGATCAAATCAAATAAAGTCAAATTTGAATTTGATCAAATATTTGATTCAAATATTTGAAGATCAAATCAAATTGTGGAACCCTAAATAAGGGCACTGACATTTATTAAGTAATATTTTAGGGGGTGGGGGGTCAAGAAAAATCTTACCTTAGTTAAATTTGATTGGCCAAAATTCTATTTATAGATCTTACCTGGGAGTGGGGGGTAAGCCCCTATAGTAAATGGATATTAGGTAATAAATGTCAGCGCTCTAACAGCTAAACTTTATTTAGATTTAATTGTTGTACTTTGTATTACAATAAAATTATAAATATAACCTGTGTTTTGCTTTTTTTTTTAATTTAATTTTTCAATTTTTAAAATTTTAAAATTTAATTAGTCTTTATAACAATGCCACCCAAAACAAATTTTGGTTCATGTGCAATTGAAAATTGTCAATATAGTACTTCAAAATTTCGTAAATTTACTGAATTAGCTGCAGAAAAAGCTCAAAATAGTAGTACTTTATCTATATTAGAATATTCTCATCTTATACCAAATCAATATCAATTATGTGATCATTATTATCTTCTTATTGTAGAACCAAATAGAAATAATCCTAATTATTCTAAAATTAATGAAACTTTTCAAAATTTACAAAAAACAGAAAAATCTTCTGAATTAAAATGGGATAATATTCATTTAGAAATTTTAGATGATAAAGTTTGTATTCCTAAACAAGATTTTTTAAATTTAGTTTCAAATATTGAATATTTGCAAAAAAATCAAAAAGATGAAATATTTGAAGAAATTACTGAAAATTTTGAAACTATAAATGAAAATATTGAAAATATTAATGAAAATAATACATCTAATAGTATTAACTTAATATATTACTAAATATTTTAATTATTTATAATTAACTAAATTATTATTTAAATTTATAGAAATTAAATTTGCAACTAAATTACAACTACTTACATTAGTAATTTATAATCAACAACGAAAATTTGGAAATAATCCAGAATATGATCCAATTAAATTTAAACAAATGATAGAACAAAATGAACCTAAATTAATTGGATTTTTTGATGAATTAGTTGAAGGTCTTATACCAAAAACAAGAAGTTCTTATAACCAAGAAGAAGCAAAAAAATCAATTGTTTCATTTTGTTATCTTTTTGCTGGTTTAAGAAATAAATTTGCAAATAATTATAAACTAGATATTGGACTTCATTTAGCTTCAGCAGGAACTTCATATAAAGGTATAGATATTTTATCAAATACTGGACTTACAGTTTCATCTAAAACTGTATTAAGATTTAAACAACAAATTGTTGAAAATCATTTTAAAAAAATTAGTAAATATTTTAATGAAAATATAAGTTATTTTATTTAATTTTAATAATTATACATATTATTATAATATAATTTATTAATTATTAATTAATATTTTATAGATAGATTGTTTATATACATTTAATCTTGATAATTATCATTCAATTTATGAAATACGTAGACCAAATGATACTTTTTTATCTTCAACTAAACATTTTGCAACATGCACAGCTAAAAAAGTTAATTTTTCAACATCTATTTTAGCTAATTATAATAATATTCCTTTATTTAATCCAGTTAATATTGATGCTAATAATCTTTGCAAATATTTAAAACAAATATATAGTTCACTTTTTGATAGAAGTTATAATTATTCAAAATCTCAATGGACATCTTATTCAATTCTTGAATTAGATAAATTTGAAAGTATTGATAATTTAACAATTCATTTATATGAAAATGCTATTTTTAGAACTTAAAGAAGAAAGATCTATGAAAGATTTACAGCTTGTGGGTTTTAAAGAATTAAAATTACGTTCATTTGATAATTATGCTAATGCTCTTAAAATGATTATTAATATTCCTTCACTTAATAATTATTTAAAACAAAATGTAATTCCAATAATTACAGATTGGCCAGGACAATTATTCATTAGAAAAATTATTACTTATTTAAAAATCCAACAATCAGCTTCAAATATTCTACAAGTTTATAAAAATTTTCATTCTATTATAGGTCCTCTTCATGTTGCATTAAATAGTAAAGAAACAGCATTAATAATTAATTATGAATTTTTTAAACAACTATTTCATTTTGTATTTGGTGACAAAAAAAAATTAGCTAAAAAACCTAAACCTTGGAGAATTAATCTTTTATTAGAATTAGCACAAAAAGCATAGCAAAAAATTAAAAAAATAATTTTAGAAAAATTTGGACCATATTGTAAAGATACTGAATATAGAATGGCTATTGATTTATTAGATAATATAACTCCTGCTACTTTGGATATTTATGCAGTTTTATTTAGATCTGGCTCATATATGGAGTATATAGAAACAATTTTTAGAATTTGGACATTTGCACTAAAATGGTCTAGAAAAAATTATAATAAGGCTTCTTTAGCTTTTCTTTCAGATATTTTTTATTCATCACCAAAATTTGCACAGGGATTACTATCGATTTTTATCATTATTGGATAGTAATCGATTTAAATCCCTCCTGACGAGAACTATCGATTAAGATAGTAATCGATAATAATCGGTAATAATCGATAGATATCAGATTAAAAATCAGGAATAACAATACTATTATACTGTATACTTATTTTTAACCGTTTTACAGATTTTCGCATGTTTTCACATATTTTCACAAGGTTTCGCAATTTAATATAAAATTTTATATTTTTTATTTATTATTATTATTATACATTATATTTACTTAAAAATATATTTTAATTAATATTATAATATTCGCTTATATTTGCTAATATTCATTCATATTCACTACTTCCTAAAATAAAAAAAAATGCCAAAAAAAATAAAACCAAAAAAAATGAAAATGAAAAAATAGTAATATTTTAAACTACTTTCACACTTTGTCGTTCTTGAAATTTAGAAATTGCTTGCTGAAGAAATTAGTTGTGTGTTCTTGCAAAGTATTAAAGGGCTGGGTTGGCTTGCGCAAAGTGCTGAAAAGCCGTTGAATTTCTTGCAAAGTGCTAGTGGTAAAGTATAGAAATAAAATAAATAAAATAAAAAAAAATTAAAAATAAAAAAAATATAAGATAAAAAAAAACAAAAACGAAGCTAAAAATAATGAAACGAAACCAAAAAAAAACAAAAGGAAAATGAAGAAACAATGCAAAATTGATAGAAGATCTAAATTATAAACAAAAAAAAATAAACAAATATCTAATCTGATCTTGTAGTACAATCATCAAAAATCATCGAAACATTTCGAAAATATTAGTTAAACGCGTCCTTGATATGATCCAGGTTACAGATCGTCCTAAATATTAAAAAAAAAAGAGAAAAAAAAGAGAG
>QKWP01000149.1:23381-63808 GCA_003550325.1 Gigaspora rosea | reverse complement strand
TAGTATTCTGTACTGTGTAAAGTATGTAATAAAAACATAAAGTAAGTACTTACTGTATTCATATATATAATATAATAATTATTATTATACTTACAAAAAACTGAAAGCCAGTATAAGTTTAAAGTGTAATTGATTTATATCACCTATTAAATAAATATAATAAACAAACGAAATATTAAAATCATGCTCTTATTTAAAATACATTAAATTTATAATATAGACAAGTTTTATACCGAGTGATACTAGTATATAAATAATACGCAAATTAAAATTTTTATTATAATTGTATTTTACCCTATATTATCCTATATTATATCTTAAGTTAACCAGATACCTCAATAATTTATCTGTTTATCAGTTTATAATTCAGGTATCTGGATAGCCTGTTAACTGGTTATTGTACCCTAGGGTACGACCACTACATAAATCCCTTTCAACTCCGATTTCATAATAATAACACTTTCCAATATTACACGTTCCAGCAGCGTTCCCTATCTCAAATTACCAAGTGCCCAAACAAATTTTACTATATCGAGGGTTCTCTATGTAAATGCTATTGTGACGAATATTATTTGTACATATGTACGACCAATTAACTGTAGTATAAATTTTTGTTAATAAAATAACGCAAATAATTACATTCAGGATAAATAAAAAGCAAAATAATATTTATAGACTACTTAGCTAAAAAGTAGTGATTTGATTTATTCTAACGTCAAATTTTATAATTCGCTGCTTTTTTCCAAGATCTCTATATGCAAACCTTTCTTGATCATAATACACCAAGTTATATTATGTCACATTTAAAGTTAGCATTTGTGTGAAGTTGTAACTTCAAGCACTTGGAATTGCACCAACTGAAATTGGTAGTTAAATTTAGATCTTCTGGCATGCATTAGTTAGTAAGTTAGGTAGGTGCAGCTTCAGGTGCTTGAAGTCGTAACTCCAAGCAAATGCTAATATTAAGCACGATAACAGTACAGTAATAGTCTACAGGAAAATCTAATTTGTTTGATTTAATGATATTTGGTAAAAAAGAAATGACACATGGCATAAAAATGAAATATTTGAAGTTAACAAAATAAAAAATTTACCTCTATTTTTGTTATAGTACTAAATAACTTTGGCAAATCCGTGCGTCTATTTAAATAAATCCAAAAAAGTTTTGATTAATGGCGAAATGATCAGAGAGCCTAAAATATTCTGACCCGAATCTGTGCGGATTACAAAGTAAAGTCTTTGGCCTGCATGGTAAGAAAAGTTTTTACTTTAAATAACTGATTTTAATAGTTATATTCTATTGAATTTTGAATTTAATAGTTCTCTTATTTTTAGAATAGTATTAATTCATTATACAGTCAAAACGACATGTCAAGGGTTGGTTATAATTGATCGCTACTGTGTAACTATATGAAATTTATACCCTTTATCTGCGATTTTCCACTTAATTTATATTTAATATATTGAGAATCAAAAAGCATGTTCTTCTAATTACGTGTTTTATTGAAAAAATGAAAGTTTTTTACTTTAGTCTTTAAATATATTATTAATTATGTGCCGTCAAAGGAAAACCTGACATCAGACTTTAATTATATTTTGTCTGTCTATAGAAAATCTAGATTTTTCATAAAAGCTAACAATATAATTGGGGATTTTTGTTTGCTACGAATTTTTTATCAAATTTTTGTGTTTTACATTTTGTATAACACAAAAATTCTCGTGATCTGGAATATTCTGATCTGCATGTTTATACCATAAATAGAGCAATTTGCATTGTCCTAATTTGGACTAATATAACGATCTATATTGGATATTTGTTTATTTGTTTACATTTTTTAACCAATTAAAACAAATGTCCGCCATGCTTCCTAAAATTAAATAGGAACAACTAAAAGAAGATAAAAATTCATTAAGAGAGATAACAAAATATATTGACTCTCTGGTTACTACTATTAACCCAGGATCTGATACACCTGTTCCTAACTATCATCCATGCCAAAAACATCATGAAGAACTACATGATGATATACAAGATTATATCGAATTAGTTAACAGACATACACGATACAGTTCCTCATATTGTCTTCGTACCAAACATGGAAAACAATCCTGCAGATTTGGATTTCCTAAGGAGGAAAGTAATCATACTTTTTTGCGTGATGATAGTCATAGTCATCCAGAGCTTGTAACGGCAAGAAACGACCCATATATTAACCCTTATAGTAGAATTCAACTACAAGGATGGAGAGCAAATGTTGATCTTAAACTTATTCTTAGTATTCATGCAGCTCTACAATATATTTCCAAATATGCAAGTAAATCAGAATCACGATCAGAAGGCTTTTCACAAATATTAAATCAAATACTTAATAATAGCAACCCTACTAATAGATTACTTGCTCCAGTTCAGAAATTATTGCTTCATAGTGTTGCTGAACGTGATATATCTGCTCAAGAAACTTGTCATCTACTTCTTGGAATTCCTCTTTATCATTCAAATCGGTCTTTTTTCTCATTAAATCTCAATAATGAAAAACCTTGTTGGCTTTGTGGTACAGGTGTTAATTTGGATTAACAACTCATTCTACTTTAAAAATATACTAGGAAAGACTTTCTGAGTTTGAAAATTTCTCATTATATAAATTATATCTTACATATAAGTTTACCAATGACAAATAGAAAATATGTAAAACAGAAAACATTATACGATTTTGGCCAAACCATCACCATTGCGAAATGGACCAGAATGGGAGGAGTTCTGTCATGTAAAAGTTCTTCTTCATGTTTCTTATTGAGATATTAAGCTTTTAACTCAAGATAATATGATTTTATGGTCGGGTTTATATAATCGCTATTCTAAAGAAATTAATTCTGATCCAATGGACTTACTTGGGCCCCCTATAGATAATAACGAAACAAAAGAAATGACAAATGATGAAAGTCAAGAGGAAGAATCTGAAGATGATCAAGGAGAAGAATGCCGATTTGACTGGATGCTTTTGGCAGAAATGGGCCCTAACTCAGTAATTGATTGTTCTTCTGATCTTGGATCTCGTGATATTGATCGAACTTACGATTGGATTAGTGAAGTTAGATAAAATTATCCTGATACTGACCTCAGAGAAGTAGACTCTTTTTTGCAAAGAGTATCTAATCGTAATGAATCAAATAATGAAATAGAGAGAAATGAAATATCTAATACTGATATTATAGATTATCATATTCTAAATGATAAACAAAAAGCAATTTTTAAGCGAATAGAATCACATTACCATAGCATTCTTACAGGTTGTCAAATTAAACACTCAACATTATTGTTATGGGAACTGCTGGTATAGGAAAGTCATTGCTAATTAAAGCAATCAGGTGTCGACTTCTTGAATTAACAGAAACTAGATCCAATTCACCTGTATTATTACCTGCTCTAACAGAAGTTGCAGCCTTTAATATTAATGGAGAAACAATTCATTCAGCTCTTTCTATTCCAATACCTATTGGTAATAATCTTGACATAACTGGTGAGCGATTAAACCGTTTACAAAATAGATTACAAAATATACAATATTTTATAATTGATGAGAAAAGTATGATTGGACGTCGAATGCTTGCTTTGGTTGATTTGCAATTACATCAAGCTTTTCCTGAACAGAAGAACCAACCTTTTGGTGGAAAATCAATTATCTTGTTTGGTGATTTTGGGCAGCTTCCTCCTGTGCTTGATCATCCCATATATACTACAAATATTTTAAAAGATTCACTATCCAATAATAGTATTGTAGCATACAACCAATTTCAGAAAGTATATAAACTCGAAATAGTTGAACGTCAATCTGAAAATTTTAAAGAACAAAAAGAGTTTCAAAATATTCTTTTGCGATTGCGTAATGGTGAATCTACTCTTACAGACTGGAGAACACTTAGTACACGTTTTGATAATAAAATAAATAAAACAGAATATAATAGATTTTCAGCTGCTACATGTGTTATGACAAAGTGGACTGATATTAATAGAATAAATATTAATAAATTAAGAACATTAAACGTTCCTGTTGCAAAAATCCTTGCAATACATAATAGAGGAGGTAATGAAGCTAAAAATGCAGATTCTGACATAGCAGGTGGTCTTGAGGCAGAATTGTTATTAAGCAAAAAAAAAGGTGCATGTATTATGCTAATAGCAAACCTATGGACAGAAGCTGGATTAGTTAATGGTTCAATGGGAATTATTCAAGATATTTTGTTTGAAGAAGAGCAAAGTCCACCTTCACTTCCAATAGCAGTTTTTATCAAATTTGATAATTATACAGGACCTACTATAAGTACAGTAAATAGTATAAATGTTGTTCCAATTGTACCAATTCAACGCAAATGGGAAGGTAAATCAGAGGCAACATGTTCATGTTTGCAGATTCCTATCTGTTTTGCATGGGCTATTACAGTGCACAAAAGCCAAGGGCTAACATTACCAAAAGCTAGAATAGATATTGGTAGCAAAGAATTTGCTGCTGGACTTTCTTTTATAGCAATATCTCGAGTTCGTTCACTTAATGATATTATTTTTACACCATTTAATTTTGAAAGACTTCAACGAATTTTAAGATAAAGAAAGAAAAGATAAAGAAATGCAACTAGTTTCTTTAATACCTAAAACTTAAGAATATTAATCATAAATTATATAATAATGCAATTTTAACTATTAATAAAATATCCTTAGCTATTTATCTGCCTTGTCTTATATATTAAGCATTTTTATTCATATGTTAAATATATTAAAAATAATCAATATATAAGATAGAATAGTGTAGATAAACGGTATCAGTATCATGAGATAAACACTAAAGAGACAAACAATATGAGACAAAACTATAATCTGATTGGCTGTTTATATCTAACAATTAAAAGTCATGTCGATTTTTTGCGCTTCATATGCAATGATCTTGATATTTCGTTACATTTTTTTTTGTTCCGATTATCTAACTATTAGATGTAAAAAGATTTGACTTCGCTGCTTCAGGCCCAGTATACCTACATGCTTTTAGTATTTTATTTTTGCCATTATTATTTTTTTATGTTTTTTTGTATCTAATTTTCAGTTGCTGTTAGTATTACAGGAAATTCAGGTACGAATTTTGAAATAACGCGTTATTTTGTGTTTATACTGTACCTTTTTTTAAAGCAATTTTTCTGGTAGATCTAAACTTTTTTATAGAAGTTTGTTTATATACGCCCAAGTATATAGCGTAAATTTACTTCGACTGCTATTTATGGTATGTATTGTTTCGAAGTGCTATATTTTTAATTTTAGTATATTTGACATAGCTACTATTGTATTAATTATGTTTAATGCAACAAGTTCTTTGTTCTTTGGCCAAGTCAATAAGGCCGACCATCTTCAAAATATTACCAACATTGACTAATTATTATCTGTACTTATGATACTTCGTTGCAAATGAAAGAGGGCCATTTTTTGTGGTTTGTTGATTTGTATTAAGTTCTGAGTAGCAAAATTGAGGTATCATAAATTGCTTTTTCCTTTCTTTGAACAATGTTTTTCTTTTTTTTTATTCCAATTTATAAAAACAATAATTGCTAAATGGTATTAACAAACACGTTTGCACAATCACCAATTTCAATCAATATTTAATTAATCGTAATATTTGACAACAACACGATCATAAATTAATTACATTAAGAAAGATACATGAGCAAATTTTAATCGTATTATCATCTATGCTATTAGTCTTCAATATCCTTATTATCATTTCTCAAAAAATGGTCTAATTAACACCACTAATCACATCAAGTGTATTGCTTGAGAACACCCTAAAGCTCCAATCGATTGATTATCTTTGGCTATGTCAATAAGGCTGTAATAAATGCACCATCTTCAAAATTATAATGTCGACGAATTATTACCTTATTACTTATAATAAAAATCTTTATCACAAATAAAAAAGGCACATTTTTTGTATTTTGTTGATTTGTATTAAGTTCTGAAAAGCAGAAATTGGAGTGTCATAAATTGCTTTTTTCTTTCATTGAACCATCTTTTTTGATTTTTTTTATTTCAATCTAAGAAATATTCTTCACCACTAGAGTATGTCGAAATAGGACTTTTATGATAGCTAAAAGATATTTAATTTTCTTATTAATAACCTAATGTGATAAAGTTTAAAAATAATAAAATAACTTACCCTTTGAACCCATTGTACCAAACTTTCACTCCATTGGCGTACATTTCTTGAATAGAATGAAGTGTTAGGAACTAATACGCAACTATTATGTTTAACTCAAACATAGTTGAAATACTAAAAATTGTAATTTAAAATGTTATTAAATAGTTAACAGAAAAAATAGCAATAGAAATATTCTTCGCCACTAGAGTATGTCGAAATAGGTATTTTATGATTCCTAAACGATATTTAATTTATTATTAATAACCTAAATATAATAAAGTTTAAAAATAATTTTTTTTTAAAATGAATTTAAAAGAGCTTTATTATTCTTTTCTTTTCTTTATATATATACTATTTAACTATAAATTACTTATACCATTTTGATATTATTATTATACTTAACTATTAAACCTTATTAACTATAATCAACTAATATTATTATTATTAATAATTATAAGTAATTTACTTATTTATTTAATTTTCATACTATCTGCTATTGTAAATCCAAACAAATTGAGATGTATTTTTTTGTTTTTTTTTTAATATATTCAATTTTATTTTATTTAGACCCTCTTTAAAGTAAATTTCTTATTTATAATATAGTTTAGTATATGATATTAATTGTAAACAATTAAACAAATATTGTTTTTGTAAAAGTAAATCAAATTCAAGTATTAAATTACTACATTTTTAAAAATTATATACAATAGTAAAATTTAAAGAAATTTTAAATATATGAACTAAAATATTTAATTTTTATTTATTTTTTTAGTTTAATAAAAAGAACTATATATTTTTTATATTATTTAAACTGTATTAGGGCGCTGATATTTATTACCTAATATCTATTTACTATAGGGGCTTACTCCCCACCCCAGGTAAGATCTATAAATAGAATTTTGGCCAATCAAATTTAACTAAGGTAAGATTTTTTTTGACTCCCCCATCCCCTAAAATATTACCTAATAAATGTCAGCACCCTTAGGATGAGTGGATTTTTTAGTTAGTGGTAAGGGTTAGGGTATTTAGTTTTAGAGTAGTTTGTTAGTTGGTTAGTGCAGGTTTGGGCGTTTTAGAGCGTATTATTTCATTTATTTGTTGTTTATGTCTTCAGGTTTGTGAACTGTTCTAATACAATTTTTTTTTCTAGTTTGTTAAGGGTGTTTTTTGCTTTTTTCTGGGCATTGGTTCTATGTTCATTTGGGTTGTGTGGTCTCTGTCTTTCACTTCGTTGTACCACTAGTGTGGGTTCTTTTGAGCTCTTTGGTCTTGTTTTAGTATAGTTAAATTTTTTGAACTTCTTTGAAGTGTATGATTTCTTCGTTCCAGTATTTTGTAAAGTATGGATTGTTTTTTTAGTGTGTTGATTTTTTCTTACATTCTTTGCTTCTTCCTGGCATTGGTCCTATGTTTATTCAGATTGTGTGGTCTTTGCCTTTCACTTCGTTGTACTACTCGGTGTGGTTTAGTTCTTTAGATGTTGTTTGGTATCGTCTTAGTATAGTTAAAGTAGTTAGTATTATGGTATTTGTTATATAGTAATTCATTGTATAAAACTGACTTAAAGTTCGTTTAATAAAAAAAACTTATTAATTGATCATTAATACATAATCACGTGATTGTTCGATTTGCAGATTGTGTAACCAGCTATATGTAGCCGCGGCTATATATATATTTTCTCTTTTTATTTTTAAAATACATATATATATAACAAGATTTTCTTATGGTATGTGTGAGTGAGTTGTTATTTGTGTATGATGAATATTTATTTCAAAAATTTAAAAAATACAGTATATCGATATACATATTGGTACATATATGCTAAATAATAATAGATAATTAATAATAATTTAAGGGGTATGATATGATCTAATGAGATGTTGATTATCGTTGTTGTACAGGGCTTTTTAGTTAAATTCTTTTAGATCTTTTTGGTTTATGGAATTTAGTCGTTTATATTCTTTTATAACAGGTTCATTTATTTTTATTTGGTCAAAGTCGAACGAAAGTATGTTTATTGATTTCCACGAAGGGGCTCTGCTCATTGCTATGTATACCTGGCCATCGGCAAACATGTTTTTGTCTATTGTTACAGTTGTCTGTGGTAATGTAAGGCCTTGCGTTTTGTGAACGGTTAGTGCAAAGGCATTTTGTATCGGAAATTGATGTCTTGATGCTGGGATTCCATTTATTGTGAAGTGTGATGTTGTTTTTTCTACGGTGATTTTTATTATGTTGTCGTTTATTGGA
Source organism: Gigaspora rosea (assembly GCA_003550325.1). Taxonomy (NCBI): domain Eukaryota; kingdom Fungi; phylum Glomeromycota; class Glomeromycetes; order Diversisporales; family Gigasporaceae; genus Gigaspora; species Gigaspora rosea. The sequence goes on along the minus strand of QKWP01000149.1, from coordinate 55,382 downwards.
AAGGTAACTTCGATATTTTGATCGTTTATTAGTTTTGTTATTACACCGATCGTTCCGTTGCATATACCATGTTCAAATAATTTGTTGTTTAGGTACATTACTCGTGCACCTTCTTGTAGGTTAGAATATCGGGTAAGTTCGTATAGTGTTTGAATTTAAGCATATCATTGTCGTTGTCGAGTATTTGGTTGTTGTAAAGGTCAATGGGTTTGGATGTTATGGTGTCTATATTATTGTCACTGTATGGTAGGCTATCACAGATGATTGAGTTGATTTGGTTTGCTGTTTGTCGAAGACCTACAATATGGGTGGAATTTATTATTAAGTCAAGGTTTATTGAATCGGAAAGTTTGTCTTCTATCATTGACTTGGATTTGTTTAAGAGTTGTCCCAGTCTTACTTCTTGTAGAAGATTGTAGAAGTCTAGATCATCTTTTTGTCTTTTTGGCATTGATAGAAATAGTGGAAAGAATAGTTTCCAAGTTTGTGAGTAAAATATTTGTTGGCCGTTTACTGGTGGTAATTGGAAGAGATTGCCAACTACAAGAACGGGGATTCCTCCAAACGGTTTAGAATTTTGGTGCAATGAGGCAAACATATTATTTATAAAGTCTAAGAGTTCGTCTGATACCATTGATATTTCATCGATGATGATTGCTTTGATTTTAGACAGTTCTAATTTGGATTCTTGGTTACTTAATGCAAGGGTTTGGTAGTGGTCATTAAATTGTCTTATTTTAAGTGCGGAGTGAATGGTCTTGCCGCCTATACTTTGGGCAGATACTCCGGTTGATGATAATAGTAAGTGGTTTGTTTTTTTGATTTGAGCATGTTGATTATATGCAATATCATAAATGATTTACCATTGCTTGCTGGTCCTGTTATGAAAAAATAAGGATACTTGTTATCTTTTTCAAAACCCCAACAGTTGCATAGTACGTTGTAGGTTTTGTATTGATCTTCGTCTAGAGTTAGGGTTATTAAATAAGTTTGTGGTTTTTTTTCTAATGAGACGAGTTGCTTAAATATGATATTTCAGAGTTCATTTTTGTCTAGGTCTTTTAATAAGGTTTCAAGTGTTTGTTTAAAGGCTTTCGAGAATACGCTTTTGAGATGAATGTATCTTTGGATTGTTTATTTAGTATTTGTTGATATTTTTCCGGATATTCATTTTGAAATCTTTCACGAAAACTTTGGTGGTTTCCTAGTAATTCATTTTCGGAACGTGTTGGAATGTTCATAATCAAATATTGAAAAAAAAAGGGTTCACCGTCATTAAGTTTGTAGCTTGCGAATCTCAATAATAACGGTTTTTTTCTTTTGGTAATATATCGGTTTTTGAGATTGTGAAATACTTGAAGTTTTGATCGATGTCCTGGTGGCATGGTTTTTATGTTGTAGTCTTTAAAATAATTTGGATAAGTTATTGTTTCAAATGTAGAATTTTTTGGTTTGTCGAAATATTTGTCGATGGCATCGTCAAAGTATGGTTTGTCATTTTCATTTTCGTCACTGCCATCGTCATCATTATCGTTATTTTGTGTTTGCATATAGATCGGTTTTACTGATCTGATTCTTAATTCTGTTGGTGCTGAAGGAAGGAATTGTACGGCCATTGAGGATCTTGTTATCGGGTATTGTAAGTGTAGTATGGTGAGTTCTATTGTTCCTAATCTTCTGGCTTGTATATGATCTTTATAGGAATTTTCTTCTAATATACTGTATCAAACAGTTTAGTTGGCTCAGGTTTGGTGGCATATTTTGTGACGTATTTTCCGAATCCAAGTGTAGTTACGTATTGAAAGTTGATATGACCTTGCCATATAAGTAGTGTTTCAGGATGGTATGAAACTATCCATCGGTCGATCTCTTTTGTTCTTTTATATACGTATCTTTTTGAATTTGGTCTGCAGTATGTATAATTTGACAAGGGTTGAGGAAAACCTTTTTTACAAGGTTTTGTATCAGTTCCTGGGCTACCACATTTTTCTTCAATGCACTGATGTATTTGAAATGTGGTTACTAATTCGAAAAGTGCATTTTCGGTAATTGGATCGGGCATGTCTGCACATATGGTATTTTTTTCGATTAATTTGGGCATTGCTATTTCGGTATATGCGAATCCGTGGGTATGTATAGTTCCTCTGTTTTGAAATTCATCTCTTTCAAAATAATGAAGATATTTTCCCCATTGAACAATCTTTGGGTCTTTTCAAAGTTTGTTATGTATGTTTGTTAGTCTGTTGTGGTAATGGAGATAGACATGTAATAGTCTATTGGTCGGTAGTGGGTCTTTATTGTCAGTGTTGTTTAGTATTTCTTTTAAATGAGACTATTTATCTTCTCCCATGGTCATTGTATAGAAGATTTGTGGTAGACCGTAGGATTGAAGCATTGTGTTTACTTGATATTGTTTTTTTTTGAAAAAGGGTTCAGCAGTTCGAATGTACGATGGTAGAGTTGTTGTTAAGTTTTCGTCAATAATAGGTTGGCCTGTGTAGATACTTGAAGTTATCAAATCAGTTCTGGTTGGAAGTAAGTTGCACGTGATGTTTTTTTGTTTTAGAATTCTGTTTTGGTTTTGATAATTACGTTTTTTTTCAAGGTTTAGGTATGACCAGTGTGGCCAATACCGGTGAAGTCTAAATCTTGGATCAGGACATAACATTCGTAATTTAATATATTTTCCATAACTATCAATGTTTTGTTTGAATTCTAATAATTTCTTGGAGTCTTCATAGTGATATCGACCATTTGGAAAAAGGTCAGAAAATAGTAATGCTTCAATGTCGGAATCGTTATTCGATATTGGTAATTCTAAATTATTAACTGTTTTCAAAAACCCTGCTATTAATCATTGGTATCTATAGTCTTCATTATGTATTTCAATAGGAAAGTCGGTATTTGGTACGGCTATAGAAGGTGGTTGAGTTGTAAGTAATGGTGAATTAATTGGCCTCGCCGTAGGAAAAGTTTGGTAGATGTTACTAGTTTCTGATACTTGTGCGAGTGCATTTATTTGATTATATTTTTCAAATATTGGGTTGTTATGTTTTAACCATTCACTCGCAGGTATTAATGTTTGATGAAACCAATGTAATACTTCTTGATCCACTAATGCTCCAATTAAACCCGAATGTAATTCAAGAGCGTGTATATTTTTTGAGAGATTGATCGAGCCTTGTAAGTGTCAGTAATTTGTATATGAATTGGATCCTGGAGTACGACCTAACATACAACTCATATGAATTGGTGAGAGGTTTTTACGATATTGCATGGGTACGTCGTCAATTTCTTTCGGAATGTGAAATAAAATTGGTGGGTATCGACGGTTTTTTTCAGTTCTGCACGAAGAACATACAGCAACTTTTTTTTTTCATCTATTATTTTCACAAGTTACTATTGTAACGTTTTGAAAAGCAATGGGTAACGTATAATTTTCAAAGACATCATGGTCAATCCAGTATGCTGTCTGGTTCATCATTAGAATGGAGCAATAAGCACATGGTATTGAGGGATGATCAAATAAGATTTTTTCTTGAAATTCTTTTATTAATTCTTGCAATTTACAAGGTATTTGCCATGCATTTTGTTGATTTATAAAACTTTGATTGTTTAGAGGCGTGGTCGACATGTTTATGATAAGTTTTTTAAATTTTTTTTCCTTTTGTTTTTTGTTCATTTTTTTTTGCTTGTTTGTTTGCATATATATATATATGTTTTGCATTATTGGTTTGTTAGTTTTTTTGATTCCTTTTTTTTTAAGTCATTCGATCGTTCTATCGTATGATGGTTCGATTTTAATTTAGAAGTTTGCACATATATATATATATGTTTTGCATTATTGGTTTGTTAGTTTTTTTGATTCCTTTTTTTTTTAAGTCATTCGATCGTTCTATCGTATAATGGTTTAATTTTAATTTAGAAGTTAAGTTTCGACTTATTTTTTAAAAGGTTTAAGTAAATAAAGAAAATTTATAAGATGTGTTTAAAATCGGGAAAATTTGGGTAAGCGAAATTTTTTTTTTAATTTAATTAATTGTCATAAAAATATGTATTTATTACATCATAAAAATAATTAAAACTATTTACATTATTTACATTTACGTTATCATGATATGTATATTTTTTATTTTTTTTTTAAGTATATTTATGAATTTTTTTTCGTTGATAATTATATATTTATTTTTTCATGGTTTTTTTTATGGCTGATTTCAGTATGTTAGATTTTGAATTGATATTTTCATTAATTTTATCTTGTGTTTTATTTTCATTCTCGTTTGAAGAAGTTTTTTCTTCTAATTGATCGTTTTTTTTCATCAACTATTACTTTCGTTTGTTGTATTTTAGGTTTTTTGTTCTGATATCTATCTTCATAACTCATTAGATGTTGATTTCGTTTTTTATTGAAATTAATCATATTTTTTTCCAAGAACGTATTACTCTTATTTGTTGAGTAAGTATGGTTCCATTCAATTTCTGAGGTCAAGATTTGAACCATATTATTTCCTTTGTATAATTTTCCGCATGCTGATATGATTGCTTTGGATTCTATCGCTTTTTGGACGCCAATGTGTCTTGAACTTCCTGCGTCATACGAACACGCTATTTCTGAAGTGACATAGCGTGTGGTTAATGGATCATAAGCTCTACGTTCCAGTGTAAAATAAGAAATTGTGTTCTTATTAATCTCGCAAGATTTACACGGAGCACTACAAGCACCGAATGGTGGGCATTGTGGAAGGTCATAGACTGTTGGTTGAGGTTCGATAGTTTTCAAATCTAATGTGATAGCTTGAGTAACAGTTACCTTTATTTTTTTTTATTTAATTATTTTTTTAGTTTTTACTTCTTTTTATATAGCTAAGATCAACATTTTTAGTTAAGTTGATATAGCAATAACTAATGCTTACGTTTAATTGAGTGTTATCTAGGACGAATCTACCAATAATTAACATGATTGTGTTCTGCTGGATTCTATTAATCATGTGTTCATTATCGGTAGAAGAGAATGCCTTGAAATTATAATGTACGAATTCGTCATAGTCAATTCTATATGTAGCAGTTCCAGTTAAAATTGATGTGCCAGAGACAGTTTCGATAAAAGAAACGGTAACAAAAATGGATGTCATTTTTTAATCAGTAATAATAATAAAAAGTTATATTTATTTTTTATTTTATCTGCTCATTAAATATATATTTGAAAAAACTTTATATAGCGAGATTTGAAATTTTATATTGAATGATTTTTGATCATTATATTACATTTAATAGAATTACCCGGAAATTTCTTGCTTATAATAATTAAAGAAAATCATGATATAATAATATAATAATTAAAGAAAATCATGATATAATAACATAATAATTAAAGAAAATCACGATATAATAATTAAAGAAAATCACGATACTAGTACATAGTTAATTTTTATTCTAATATAATAATTAATGTAGGAAAAATCACGATTTTAATGTAATATAAAAAAATTATATAAAAAATTACGGTATATATTAAATGATTTAATTAAAGAAAATCACGATAAAATAATTAAAGAAAATTACGATACTAGTACATGGTTAATTTTTATTCTAATATAATAATTAATGTAGGAAAAAATTACGATTTTAATATAATATAAAAAAATTATATAAAAAAATCACGGTATATATTAAGTGGAAAATTGTGATTAAAGGGTAAAAAATGATCGACAATACATAGTAATATACGGCGGGCATTTGATATTAAAAATTACTTATTACTGGAATGGTGAACATTTTTCTAATTAAAAATGTCAAGAAATAAAAAATATACTATAAAACTCATAAACAAAGGGCAAATAAGCTCAAATCTTCATTACGGACCATACTCTCATGATTGGTGGATTCCAAATTTAAAAATTACAGAGGATAATATACGAACACTTCCTTTACGTCTTTATATGAATGTAATAACCCGAATAAATAATTACGACTTTACTTTATCTATTGTTAATAGGCCTTCTAACCCCTTACAACCAGGATTTTTATGCTCGGTAGAAGAAAAAATTAGTAATATAGAGGATACACCTTCAGCCGCCATTAACTTTATATATCGAGAGTTGTTTAAAAATCAAACAGAATATTCTGGATTAGCAGTATACGGGTTTTATGACAATGAAATTGTATCAGAATTACTAGCCGATATTTCATTTTTTCCATTATATTTACGAATTAACAGGTTTTCCGTAGTAGTTTCAAGTATTGGATATTCTTCACGGGAAGATCTTCTATTTGCTGGACCAGGCTATGCATCATCTTTAGTAATATATCGTAATTCAGAAACCTATCATATTTTACAACAGATATTGGAAGATCACTGTAGTTTGCGGGTTTTTAAAGGCCAAAATCAAATATGTCAATATGTTGGTAAAACACCAACTATCGTTTGGAAAAAGTATGGAATGTGCAAAAATAATGATCATCTTGCACTTTTTGGACTTAAGGATTCGAAAGTTCAAGCATTATTAGCAAATGAAAGAAAAAAAAGCATGACATGCACGTCATGTACATCACTTCAGTGGAAAGACGGGTCAACTTTGCAACAAATATTTAACCTGCATATTAAGCGTAGAAAACTTACCGTTCCTACTGAAGAATGGGAAGCCCTTTTTACTAAGTGGATAACACAACAAAGTTCAATAACTCGGTTTCCGCATATTTTGTATAGTATATACCCACCTGATTATGCATTTCAACACAAAGATTTAGTAGCTTGGCGTGCTATGTTTCAAGCATGTGGATGCACAAATATTACGCCCTACTCAAAAGAAGAATCTGAAGTCGAATTTTGGACATGTGCAGCAGACCCTAGGTCAGATCGGCAAACTCTGTATAATTTGCATCAATGGGAATTACTTCAGATACAAGATTCTCTGTGTAATGTTAAAATAAATTGTCAATTTTGGGATAGTTTTCGCCATGCACTAGATATTAATACTAGAGGAGTTAAAGGAAAAATTCGAATACTTTCTATCATTGCGCTTGACTTTAATTATCAGGTTCTTCAAAGTGAACTAGAAGTAGGCATCAAATGTTTATTCTGTAATGATTTATTAATATGATACGATTTTACTATTAAATACAGGTGACCTTAAAAACTATATACAAAGCCAAAAGGCATGCCCGTCTTTACGGTGCTGGTGCTCCACCTCTAGAAATCCAAAAAAAAAAACTAAACTAATGGCCGAATTCAAAGAGAGACAATTTGAATCTTTTTTTTCTGATAAAGATAACGTTACGATGAGCTCTTATAAGATAGACCCGAAAACAAACTTACCTATTCTATACTTGCGCGATAATAAGGTTGCGCTTTGGAAAAAGTTTCAACAAACCTTTCCGGATGGAATGAAAAAAACTTCTTTCATGGGACGACTTGAAAATTGCACACAACTACAATATCGGGATGATTTGGGGGTCTCTGTGGAATTTGTAATGAATACGGTTTTGGATCATTCGAAATTTTAATTGGAATTGCATGCAATACATATATTGACAAGATGGAATTGGTATCAATACATATTTTTGCTCTTTTTTTATTGCTTGAGTAGAACGCCATTGCTTTGATTATTATACCTTTTTTTATGCGATTAGTTCGCAACATTTTTTTTAACTATTTGAGTTTGTATTACGTTACCAATACTTTGCTTCATACATGTTTGTTTTTATTTAGAGTACATGGCAAAAAATTTTTTTTAAATTAGAAAGCTTTTTTTTTTAATTCGAAAGTTTTTTTTTTATAATTCGAAAGCTTTTTTTTTTTATATAATTCAAAAACCTCTTTTTTTTTTTTTTTAATAAAGTAGAACCTTTTTTCTTTTATTGTACTAGAACGAAACGCTTTCACGAATCGAACATTTGCGACGTCATTTCAAGAGAGAGTTTGAAAAAGAGTTAGTAATCTCACCGGATGGAACGATTTCGCATGATTCTTGTATCGATCATTGCCTTCCGTACGCTTTTGGAGAATGTTCAGCATTACATGTTTCGAGATGTTCCGAGTGTGAACAGTTTTATGGATTTTTTGACCAGTTAGAAAATCGAGTAACTGACGAAAATATAAAGCAACAACTACATGAAGTTAAAGAGCGGCTAAAGCACTATCTGGGTCACCAGGCACGAAAAGTCTATCTCAATGCGCAATTCAAGGCTACTTTAGCTCAATTGAATTCTAAAGGTGCACTAATAGTAGCTGATTATAAGATGCGAATTCTTCCAAGGTCTGCCCACGAGACAAAAAAGGATTTCATCAGAAATCTGCTGAAATGGGAAATTTTGATGGAATTGAAGTTAGAAAGGATAAACAAAAGGCGTTCTTTCATTTTCAGGAATCGGCTGAAACCGAGAATTCCGATGGAATTGGAGTTGAGAAGAATCAACAAAAGGCATTCATTTATTGCCAAGAATCAGCTGAGATGGGGTATAGATTTGTCTAATTGATTTTGATTATTTCATCTTTAACTAATTCGAATTTCGTTTAGACACATTGAGGAAGAATTTCAAATGTCTCCAGGTTGGGCGTTCCCAGCCAACGCTAAATTTGGAAAAAAGGGTAAAGGCAAAAAAATCAAAGCAAAGATTGTTAATTTGCTAAAGCAATTCTTTTTAAATGGAAATATAAATCCTAAAGACAAGCTAACGGCCCAAGAAATGCACATGGAGCTTGAAGAATTCGCACGATCTGGAGAAATTGATAATGATGACATCCCTCAAGTATCTACAATTCACAACTGGATTGGAAGATATTCGAGAGAATTTAATCGCGAAGGGACAATCATTGCACTCGATACATTCAATGCTAGTGGTTCATCTTCAAATTGCTAATATTAGTGCGTATTTTATTATTTATTTCCGCGTCTCAGTTATATTTATATTGAAAATAGATCGAATTTTTATTACACTGAAAACAGAATATCTAGTCGTAAGTTGAAAATGATGAACGTAAGGCTTTTGTTTATCACCAGGAAACTGCTGGGATGGAAAATTTTGTTAGAATGGTTCAAGTTAGAAAATGAACAATTTACCATGAAATAAACAGCTCAGATTTATGAATTTGATTTTCATTCGCATTGACCCAGTTTCGAATGTAATAGTTATTGTTTGAATCATTTAATGTGTTGTATGTATATCCATTTAACATGAATTTCGCAGAAGTATTGTTTTTATTGACCCACTATAAAAAAAATTCTTTTCGTTTTAAAACCTACGCTGGTTATATATTCTAATTTACTTGGGGATTCTCAATACTATATTTGATGAAAACACCTCCTAGTTATTAATAACCACTTAAAGTTTTGTGGCTTCCAAGTGCACGTTCGAACACATTTGTTTTAAGGGGTCAGAAAAAACGGGCGATAGTCAAAAAAAAAAAAGAATATTTATTATGCTACATATTAACTATAGATTCTTCGCGCAAATTACATCAAATGAATCATATGTGAATTACATATTAAAAAAACCATATCTCAATAAAAATTCTATACTATATCACACGGGGCAATACGGCACTTAACACTCTAGTTAATCTCGTTAATCTCTCCACACAATCTTCTAAAATATACGGTATTGAACACTGCCCATATTAAAATGGTAGAATGTCGTTAATAAGGGATTAACTAAAAAAATAAAATGAAATAAAATAATAGTTTTACTTAGCTAATCCTAGCATGCGTTCTAAACCAAAATTTCTTAGTATGAAAATATACTTCCGAAAACTACTGTGTAAACCTATGATTTACTCGAATAAAGGTCTCTTCAGCACTACACAAGCTTACTTCCTTTATTTTCCTTAATAAAATCGATGGGAACTTCTCTACATCTATCTCTTTATTGAAGTCAAATTCATTCGTTTATTGAAAACTTCTAACTCAGTTTTGTTATTTAGTTGCACATGTTACCTACCACATTAACGACGTGAGATTCATTATATATATAAAATCTACATTTTGTTTGACGTAACAAAATAATAACTTTACCTTGATTTTTTATAACGCCAAATAGTTTCTACGAGCTCACGTATCTGAATAAAACTAAAAATAAAAAGAAAATGCTACATTTTTTAAAAAAATAGGATCGAAATTATTACTAGACCTGAAATATTTTAACTGGAATGTGCGTTTTCTACAGAGTAAAGTTGATAACTTATGTGGTAAAAAAGAGTTTTATTTAAACTAGTGACTTTATTTGTTATGCTCTATTAGATTTGAAGTTCAAATATTATTTTTTTTAATTATAATATGAATTATTTATAAGGTCAAAATGAAGTATTGGGTGTCAGTTATGATTGATCTCCGCCGTATAATCATATAAAATTTATATCCTTGATCTGCGATTTACCACTTAAATAACATGATTTTTGATATGTTTCGATATAGTCTCATGATATTTTTTTTTAATGATTTATTTGTTTGTTCATTTGTATATTGATACATTTTGTTCGTTCATATTTTTTTTTCGTTTAATCGATTTGCTTGATATGCAAGACGTTGATCATTTTCTGGTGAAAAATAAAAAAAAGAAACTTTTTATGAATCGCTTATTTTTTTCATTTTTATGCTTCCCATGTGATAAAATTTGCATAGGAATGCTTTCTCCGCTCGCTCTCTCTACTCGCTCTACTTGCTCTGCTCTTAATGCTCTTGAGCTCTTCTCACTCTTGAGTGAGACACCTATACAAATCGTTTTATTTCCCGTGTAACGATGCCATAACAAATCAGGAAAAGAGCAATTTCAAAAACCTATAAAAATATATATGATCTTCGGGCTAAACCATATCAGGAACATTGGCAGTAATACGAAAATAGAGCCAATTTGATTTTTTTATATTATTTTTATAACACGTGGGTAATGGAAGTTGATCTATTGGCTAGTTGATATCCAAAATATTTCCACGTACCCTGAACACAATTATAAATTGATCGAAAATATCTTGATAACCATAATCGAAAATTTTTTTATTCAAATTCTACTACAAAAGTAGAGTTTAAAAAAATTCACTGGATTTGATCAATTATTGAGAAATCTTCGATAGAAGTTTTAAAAAATTTTCGAATTTATTAAGGATCAATTTTGTTTACCGGCACAAATAAGTAAGTGTGCGATCACATTCTAAAGCAGCCAGACAATTATATTAATACTTTTAATAAAAACAGAAGGGGTTTAGTTACAATATATTAATACAATTTAACATAGAAATTAATTTTTCGGAACAGGATGCCCGCGTCTAATCTCCTGTAAACTTTGTTCTCTTAAAGTAGTATCTGCAAATAATGCACATATAAGACCTTCCAATTCTTTGCTAGTAAACCAATTTAGTTCAGCAGAACGGAATTTGTCCATGATATTAGCTAAAGAAAATTCGAGTATATCGGTTATATAACAGAATTTTTTCCAGTTTTTAACATGATTTTCGATTTTATTTGGCTATCAATAATGAAAAAGGGTGTCAATAAACATATTTTATGGCCAAAAATAAACAAAATAACCAATTTACCCCATTCTTCCTGAATATTTCTTCCAACGGGAAAAGCATCGAATAAATTAAATTTAATTGATGAGATTCTTCTTCAGAAATGTCATATAGATCTTCTAAATTCTCGATCATAATGGTTAATACTGAATTTATCAAAGCGCCTAATATAATGTAATATTCTGAGGGTCGCAACACATCCTGAAAATATAATAACGCAATTTAAATCAAATATAAACTAAAATCCAATGGAAATAGATGGTAAAGGTGCTAACCTTCCAAATTTTTGATAGGTGTTTTATGGTATACATCACTTTGTTCATCGCTTGTTGGCAAGTTTCAAATCGCTCTTCATTTGCCGTCAGCTGCACACCATCCATTTCGTCCAAAAATTCTTTAAGAACTGATTTTTGTTTTTCCTTGTGACAGAAATAAATTAAATCAATAACTGTCTTAAAAGGAGTGGAACAAACTTCACTTTAATAAAATTTACTTACTAGTTGAATATCGTACCATTCGTTTCCTAAATCCCGTAATTTGTTTGCCATATCATTATATAATATTTTAAATTCAAAGTCTTCTGATTCATTATTTTCTTGTGGTAATAAGCTGTTTATAAACTGATCTTGAATAATTATGAGTTGATCCGCTATCCAAATACAATCGTTATGGAACAACATAGCCAGAGTAGGTACATTAGTGAAACTGTTCGAATGATAAACCGGCATAATGGCTCGATATAGATCAAAAAGAACAAGCGTTGCGTGATATAGACGTATTCCACTAATTATAAAGTTGTTTAAGGAGTTAAACAAGTACAAGACATAGTGGATTAGGGAATATAGTATTTATGTTAAAGACTACCTCTTTGCATTTAGGTTTCGTGCTTCGTTCAAAGTATTGATTGTCAGATCTATTAGCGGCTTAGATTTGACTGAAATAGAGTATCTTTCTGGTTCCTTTACCACTTCTGGATCATGGGTATTTGTCTCTCCAGACAATTCATTTTGTTTGTTGGTGTTATCCCAATTGTCGTCATCATTCCAGGCTTCATCCCAATCAACCTCCCATCCTTCGTTAGGATTATTATCTTGTGTTGAATTAATAGATTCATCCTTATAACTTTGATTTATTTCTAAATTGTTGTCTACTTTTGAATTATTTTCAACTGAATTATCATTGATCTTTCTGTTGCTATTCTCATTGGCATCATTGGCATCATTGGAATCCTCAGTAATTATTAAGCTATCAAATATACTATCTAACATGATATTCCGTCCAATTTCCAATAATTTGTCCCGTTTTTTAATGGTAAAATGAATATCTACTTTTGCTACGTACGCACCTAAAGTTCTTTCTTCTCCCTCTTCTCCACTAGTAGATCTCATGAATCCCATTCGACGCATTTCTGTTTGAAAACGTTTCACGGCATTTGCAACTTGTTCAAACTGTTTGAACTCACTGGTCTCCATTGGTATTGCGTGTGATAAGTACTCATTGATCACAGCATCACGTAAATCATGAGAAATAAACTTTCCGAATGTAGAAGCGTATTGAGTGGCAAATGGCGATATCACAGTCTCTTTTTTCACTGGATCAAGACCACCAAATATAAACGTATATATGAATCTGAAGACGGTAATAAGATGTATAAACACACCATCTGAGAAATTATTGATAAATATTAATTCATAAAACGAAATTAAATGAACAATAATAAAACTAAAATGTATCGAAGCTCACCTTGATCTTTATCAACTGTGCTTGTATCATCCAAATTTGGACCAATGTACAACATGGATTTGAAATCATCATCAACTTTGAATGACGCTCCAAATGAATCACGATTTTTCAATAACGGAATAATGAGGTATTTCATTACGTTTTTTTTCAGTCTTGATAATTGCACATTAATCGAGCCAATTTCCGAGAGAGAAGTAAAGACGGAAGTTAAAAGAGTTGGTGAATCTGAATCTAACCCGAACGAAATATATATGTATGTAAACAAGAAGATTGTATTCAATATAATAATTGAAATAAAATGAGTATGACTGACTTTGCACAGAAGACAAGATTGTGAGGATAACACCGCTAGTATCATCTTCAAGTTTTTGAAAAGAAATTGACTCAGTTAAAAGATCATCAAGACTTTGATCTAGAGTTTCTTTCATGGTTGCTAATTGCTCCTGAATATTAACACAAGTAAAGTGTTACATATAGTTTTCATTCTATTGTTGGAAATCAATTTATAACGGCTATACGCATTTCAAATAGTTTTTTTTGAATATTCAATGCAGTAGATATAATTTTCTCTAATATTAATTGTTGTACATATTGCAAGTTATCTTGTAAGTTCATCCAAAAACCCATACCAACCTTTAATTTTTCAAAAATATGGATTTTTTGATCAGTTTGTATAGGTGGGGACTCCAACAATCTATCCTAAAGGACAATATTTGATAATCAGTTTATTGTAAGATTAATGTGTTCAAGAAACCATTTAATATTATTGATCCTACCATATTTGTAATTGAAGCGGCAGCTTCTTCTATTCGACCTTGGGTTAAATACTCATGAAAAAGTTTAGCAGAATTTTGTACCTTATTATATAAGGATAAATGAATTGCTGAATCTTTACACATTGAAGCTAAGCACTAGCATTACTTAAAATAAAGTATAAAGCACACCTCAATCAAATATTCTAAAGTTTCAACCACGTATCTAGTACTATGAACTTCCCGCATTATTATTCGATTCTCTTGTAATGCTGTGATGAGTTTGGGCTTCATTCCAACCTGTACTTGTGATATTTTCAAAATATCAAATTATTGGTTATTCAAATATATAAATGTAATTTTTTCCGTTACTATAATTAAAATACCTCAGAATCATTGATCTCTCGAGATACATTATCGATTTCTGTGAAAACAGCATCGATCTTATTGCGCAAGAAAATAGATTCATTATAAAGCTTAATGAAAATATCTTGTCGATTGAGAATTATTCTGTATACTTCAGCCTACAAAGAATAAATACAGAAATTAATATATCAGGAAAATTGAGCTGTAAGTCGATAGCCTTAAGTAATTCTGATTAGTTTATATTAAAGGAGGAGAACCTTAATATCACGAATTTTGTCATCAATTCTTTGAATACATGCGAAAATAATTTCTTTCTCGGCAGAGGATGTCAACAATTTGTTTTGCTGAGATTTGCTAGAATTGGCGTTACGATCGTTATCTTCGTTTTCATTTTTTAATACAGCATTTATAAAGGCGATTGGAACCGCGGTAAGATTTATAGGTGGCATACTTAATTTGTTAGTAAAACTTAGTTATCATTTTTAAAAAAAATCGAATTTGTACACAAGCACCTGATTCTCTGATCCTGATTACATATAAATGCATAGACCCACGTGTAATTTTCCTTTTTTTTTTTAATGAACCGATTTAAGCCCACGCTTCGTATTTTAAAGGTAAAGGATAATTCGAAAAGCTCGCGTTGTGGATAAAACTTATGAATAAGCTGTAAAATAGTTGTATTGAATATTGTTTAAAAATAGACCACCTTCTCAAAAGGTGTGGCTGGGTTTGTGGTAGGGTCTGTTACTTTAAACAAGATAAAAAATGTACCGGTAGTATATGCCGAAGAGCAAAAACGAAAGGTACTACAAATGGATTATTGTCATAATCTTTGATTCTATAGTTCAATACAGTTAGATAATTTGAATAATTGTAATTAATATAGCTCAAAATCTACGACGATCCTAAACCAGAAATAATAATTGTTAAAACACCTACGAAATTGGAACAAGGAATTAGACATACGAGGCTTCAAGTTTCGCAAGTTATTCGTGATTTAGAAGTATATATTGACAAATATTATGTTTCGTATGTTCTTTGTCGTAAGGGTTTACGTCAATTAACAACTATTATTGCTTTATTGGTTTCAATATAGCAACATATCCGAAATGTTACTGACCAGTGGATTGATATTGAACAAAACACCGAAAGTTTGTATTGGTCATCATTATTATTATTTTGAACACGAAATTGACGAAAACTTCAATTCATTTTTATAATAAGGGGAAATAAAAAGCGTAATCGCACCGAATGAACGATTAATGCCTGACGTCCTATATGTTGTCGTTGCGGGATTAGCCGGAAATCTCGTAGCAAGAAACTTTATTAGAAACAGTGTGTTTTTTTATTTATTTATTTATTTATTATATTTTTAATTTTACTTAGAAGAATTTAAATTTACAACTTCAAATTAATTTTAGGCAACATATTTGTCCGTATCACTAGTCCTGTGTTATTTACTATTGTATCTTCATACTACTTCCTTCCACAAACATCTCGTAACATAATGGCTAAACTTTGTGAATATGAAAAACGATCACCCGAACTTATGAAAATTCATAATTCAGTTTCGGATGTAGCGAATAATACTAAACAAAAATTTGATTCTGTCATTATTAACTTAAAAAATATAACTGGTGATCGAACAAGAAAATCAGATAATAGCAAAAATTCATGATGGTAATATCACAAATTGCTGAACTTAGAATATTATGAAAAACAAAAATATTATCTTTTTAGTCTCTACATAATAGAGCTTTTATTGTCGTGGCAATTTTATATTACTTTTTAGGTTTTTTGAAATTGATTTTAACTGTTAAAATAAACGTGATGCCACCCACAAGTATTAAAGAAATCTTATTATGTAAATCAAATTTTTAATAATAAATATTAGAATCGGAGAACATATGATGAATTGTAACGTTTTTATTAAAAATCATAAATTTATTGTCGCAATATTTAAAATATTTTAGTTAATATTGCTTTTTTATTACTATACGCCTTATGATAAGCTATCATATATATTTTTTTTGCCACTGTATACTATAATTTTTTTTTATTTTTAGTTTCGACTATACTATTTTTCACAACACCAGTTAGCATACATTTGTTATTGTTAAAAGGATACTTAGTTTCGGCTAAAAAAATAGCTTACTTATCCTAGTCACCACGTAAAGGTGTATCCATGACTAGGGAAAATGGTTCGTCAAAGAACTCGCAAAAATTCAAGTGGGCTGGGAATTTTATCAAACGTCAGGTTCTCGAGCAAAAGCTGATTAGATAACCCCTGCCGCTTGTCAGTTTTGGCATTAAAGTTTTATGTTGACGAAACGTTGACTAAAGCTCGCGAAAACTCAAGTGAGCTGGGAACTTTATCAAACGTCAGTTCCTTGGGCAAGAAATGATTAGATAACCCCTGCCGCTTGTCAGTTTAGGCTTTAAGGATCATGTTGCCAAAACGTGACCCGCTCGAAAGGAACACGAGAAAACAAAAAAACTGAATAAATAAATAAATAAATAAATGCCGACTATAGCCAATAACAAAAAAAATAAAATATATATATATAACATTAACAGAATCAGTTGGGATCAAAGACTTAAAAGCCTCCGATTGGGATATTCTCAGAAAACGACATATTACCCCAAGAATACAAAAAAATTTATACAAGTATATAATTGATAAAAACTAATCAGAATAATCAGATGATTTTCAGAATGCCGCAGAAATCACGGAATTAACGGAATAGAACGGAATTGCCGCAGAAAGTAGGGATTTATAAAGTATTTAGTTTTTTTTATATATAGGTACAAGGTTCTAAAAATATAACTTCCGAAAAGTTCCGATGTAGAAAATAAATAAACATGAAATACGAGCGTGGTCGGGCGAAAATTTTTGCTTAATATCCGAAAACTAAGCGACAAATTGATTGCAGAATATTCGATTTCTATATGGGCAATGGACTAGGAAAACCCGTCTTTGACACTTTTTTATCAATTTCGAGATTTAAAGTTCTGGTTTATATCTATATGTATTTCACTTTTTATCCTACGTTAATATAAAACGATCGTGTTCTAAAAATAGATTTACAACCGACTCAATTAAATTAGATTGGTCAATCAGTGGTTTATAATCACATGACATTGTTTATTCACAGTTCAGTAATTATCTAAAAATAAACAAAAAACGGTAAATTTTAGGTTTCACAGACAAATAATCGTCATTTTCTCAAAATGTAAAACCCCCGGTCCATTGCTCATATAGCCAACACAGAATTTATAAATGACAACGCCAGAATTCAAACAGAAATTATGAATTTTAATGCACGGAGATTTTGCAGAATTTGAATTTGTCACGGACGGAATTAACAATTTATCACCACAGAAAATCATCAGCCCTGGATCAGAGTTGCCAATCATACGTTATACAATTTTGAAACTTGTAGATATTATCAACCAATCAGATTATACATGGTTACTGCATATAAAAAATATGCAGTTCCGTATATGCAGTGATGTACATTGTACAAAATTGGACGCTTGGATTGGACGTCCAATCCAAACATCCAATCGTGATTCTTGGACCTAAATCTTTGGAACCCCACCAGGGGTCTAACACTTTTGCAGTAACATGACGTGGCGCATGAGAATTAACCAATCGGAGAATGTAAATTTTGATCATCCCGGACCAGTCAGACATCAAAACAAAACACATGTACAAGAAGAAAAAAAGAGAAAAGGGCAAAAATACATGAAAACTAGTGTTTAAATTGGCCTTAAAAACCACATAAAAATGTCTGAAACGCGATTTTACATAGATAGTGACTCTTTAAGGCTATATCCAAGAACTCTAACCCTAACCTTAACAATAAAACCAAAAAGTTAATCCAAATACGCTATACCATGTGATGGTCACGTTACTGCAAAAGTGTTTAGACTCCTGGTAGAGCCAATCTTTGGAACCTGCTTTAATCCATAACAGATAAATTTGATTGGTTGAGATTAAATAATACTAGTGCAATAGTTTGTCTATTAAATATAATACAAATATTGCCCAATCATATGTGATGAAAGTCATGTGATGTTCAATGTCCAATTGGACATTGGACATATAGTAAAGTCCAGATCCAAACATCCAATATCCAATTTTTGTTGTTGGACCATTGGACATGATATTACTAATTATATGTGCTAAATTTCTATATCTGATATTAGAATTCTATTGTAGTAATAATACTTTGACGAGTACCTAACTAAATTCAATGAAATTTGAATTCTATGGATCCATAGAATTCAAATATGATTACAAAGCCCAACACTTTCATCAAACAACTTCAGTTCATATAAAAAAATCTAGTACTAGCTGCTGAAAAATAGCACCAAGCCCTAGTATTTTTAATGATATTCTAGCAAAAAATATACTGAAACACGATAACCCCAGTATGATATCAGTCAATGATAACTTCAGAAAACAGCGACATCAGTGAAATGACAAATGACAATACTCATAAAATGATAGCAAAACACTGACAAACAACGAATTCTACAAAGGGGGCATCCATAAATAATATTATACAAGAGGGGGGTTGGACGAACGATAACGTTTGGGTCAAAAAAATATAATGTAATTTTTATAGAAAAATTTGCTAAAAATTGATCCAGTGGTCCAAATTTAATGATTTTGGTACCATTCGATTCGTCTCGGTGAGAGGAGTCGAATGATACCAATTTCATTTCATTTGGATCGCTGGATCAAATTTTATTGGCCAAATTCTATTGGTTATTATGTTTTCTTATAAAATTACTAAAAAATCAATAGTTTTTTGTAAATAACTATTAATCAAGTGATCCAAATGAAATGATTTTGGTATCATTGAATTCGTCTCACTGAGACGAATCGAATGGTACCTAAATCATCCAAATCGGATCACTGTATCACAATATATCAAGTTTTTGTAAAATTTTATATATAAACATATGGATTTTGAAAAATTTTTTATATAGTAGAGGGGGGTCCAGCGCTACTATGAGGGGTACATAATGTTATTTATAGATGCCCCCAAAACAGCAGTACCAACAGGAACTACACCAGAATAATGAACAAGGATGACCAAAAACATGATATAACATTACAAAAAGAAAAAGCTGGTTAATAAAGAAAACCTTCACTACCTACGAAATGAAAGCAAATCACCAGGTATCGCTAGGGTTGGTAAATGTAGTATTGAATTTATTAACTGTCTATTATCCCGATATTGCATATACTTTTGTGACAAAATCTGATTTATGCTATCACAAATCTGTGCTATAATTTTATTTTTTCAAAGTTTATATTTTTATTTTTAAAAAAATGTTTTTTTACAAATTTTACATATTAATTGAGGTTAGTCATCTCATTTGATTTATAAAGTATTTATTTTGTAAATTTTATTAGGAGAGTAACAAAAATCAGGTGATTTTTTAGAAGAAGGATAAAAAAAGTTGAAATTATATATAAGAACCTGACTATATATATATTAAGGAAGAGGAAGGAGGGATAAAAAACAATCAGGTGATTAATGACACGACCCTTATAGCATATTTCCAATATTTTGTAATTTTCTTTAAAGAAAACCTGACAGTGCATTTTAAACTTACAAATAGAACAGAAAACTCATAAAATTTCATATATTTATATATCGAAATATTAATAAATAAAGATAAGCATGCATACATGTTAAATTTATTATTAAGAATACCGGTAATATTATACTACAAAATAAAGACAGAATCTCAATTTCTGAATATTTTATTTCACAAAATAGGGTTTACCAATATTGTTGAGTTGAACCACATTGTAATCATGAATTAAGATTTTCAAACTACTATATAAAGCAGAATATCTGGAAAGTTTTTGTAAACTGGGCCAGGGTGTAGTATATTTTTTCTACAGCATATAATATAGATTAGTGATAAATCACGATTTTGGCACTTTTTTGTATATCATCTTTTAAACTTTAAGCAAAGGTTTCTCTATATTTACTAAGCCAAATTTGATAAACTTTTTTTTATTTAAATCTTACAAATATGTAAAATTAAAATAAAAAAAATTTATTGAATTTTGCTTGGTAGTTATTAAGACATCTTCTCTCAAAGTCTTAAAAAACTCAAAACATCTATTAAAATAGAAGTTATACAAAACTTTTTTCAAACTTTGAATAAAGATATCTCAATAGCTACCAAGCCAAATTCAGTAAACTCTTTTTTATTTAGACACTATAAATCTGTAGAATTTAAATGAAAAAAAGTTTACTGAATTTGGCTTGGTAGTTATCAAAATATCTTCGTTCGAAGTTTGAAAAAATTTTAGCATAGCTTCTATTTTGATAGATATTTTGAGTTTTTAAGACTTTGAGCGAAGACGTTTCAATACCATCAAACCAAACTTGATAATTTTTTTTATTTGAATTATATAGAATTGTAGAATTCAAATAAAAAAAATTGTTAAATTTGGCTTTGTAGTTGTAGTTTAAAGATTAAAAAAAAATTGGCATAGCTTTTATTTTAATAAACATAGAAGCTATACCAATTTTTTTTAATTTTGAACTACAACCACAAAGCCAAATTCAACAATTTTTTTTTATTTGAATTCTCAAAGTCTTAAAAACTCAAATTGTTTATCAAAATAGAAGCTATATAACGAAGATATTTTGATAACCAAACTAAAGCAAATTCGATAAAACTCTTTTTATTTAAATTTTACAGATTCATAAAATCTAAATAAAAAAGAGTTTACTAAATTTGGCTTGGTAGCATCAAAATACCTTTGTTCAAAGTTTGAAAAAAGTTTCAGTGCAGCTTCTATTTTGATAGGCAGTTTGAGTTTTTTAAGACTTTGTGCAAAGGTTTCTTGATAATCACTAAATCAAATTTGATAATTTTTTTTTATTTGAATTCTACAAATTTGTAGAATTCGAATAAAAAAAATTGTTGAATTTGGCTTTGTGGTTGTAGTTCAAAGGTTAAAAAAAAAATTGGCACAGCTTCTATTTTAATAAATATAAAAGCTGTACTAATTTTTTTTTTAATCTTTGAACTACAACTACAAAGCCAAATTCAACAATTTTTTTTATTCAAATTCTACAAATTTGTAGAATTTAAATTAAAAAAAAATTATCAAATTTGGTTTGGTAGTTATCAAGACACCTTCACTCAAAGTTTTAAAAACTCAAAACGTCTATCAAAATAGAAGTTATGCCGAAATTTTTTCAAACTTAGAACGAAGATATTTCAATAACCAACAAGCCAAATTCAGTAAATCTTTTTAATTAAATTCGCAGATTCATAAAATCTAAATAAAAAAGAGTTTATAAATTTGGCTTGTGGCTATCGAGATACTCATTCAAAGTTTGAAAAAAGTTTTGGTACAGCTTCTATCTTGATAGACGTTTTGTTTTTTTAAAAACTTTAAGCGAAGGTGTCTTGATAACACCAAGCCAAATTCGATAAACTTTTTATTATTTGAATTCTACAAATATGTAGAATTAAAATAAAAAAAATTTATTGAAATTGGCTTGGTGGTTATTGAGACACACTCACTCAAAATTTTAAAAAAAACTCAAAACTTCTATCAAGATAGAAGCTGCACCAAAACTTTTTACAAACTTTGAATAAAAGTATCTTGATAGCTACCAAGCCAAATTTGGTAAACTCTTTTTATTTAGATTCTATGAATTTGTATAATTTAAATAAAAAAGAGTTTACTAAATTTGGCTTAGTGGTTATTGAAATACCTTTGTTCAAAGTTTGAAAAAATTTTGGTGCAGCTTCTATTTTGATAGATAGTTTGAGTTTTTAAGACTTTAAGTAAAGATATCTCAATAACCACCAAACCAAATTTGATAAATTTTTTTTTTATTTGAATTCTACAGATTTGTAGAATTTGAATAAAAAAAATTAATAAATTTGGCTTTGTAGTTGTAGTTTAAAGGTTTAAAAAAAAAAACACAGCTTCTATATCTATCAAAATAAAAGCTGTGCCAATTTTTTTTTATTCGAATTCTACAAATCTATAGAATTCAAATAAAAAAAATGAATTTATTTCCATACAACTCTTTCTGACAATTCCTCTCGTACCAAAATTTTCAAGATGACTGATCTACAAAAACTGTAAATTTAATATATAAAACAGGAAATTGGCTCTACTAAGAGCACGTTAGAACAAAAGGCTCTCTATTGGAGA
This sequence comes from Gigaspora rosea, assembly GCA_003550325.1. Taxonomy (NCBI): domain Eukaryota; kingdom Fungi; phylum Glomeromycota; class Glomeromycetes; order Diversisporales; family Gigasporaceae; genus Gigaspora; species Gigaspora rosea. The sequence continues at coordinate 32,800 of QKWP01000149.1, read as the reverse complement.
ACTAAAACACTACAGAAAAACAGAGACCTGGGACATCTTTGATGGACTTAATAAAGAAGTACTCACAGCTATAACTTTGACACTACAGTAGCACAACCGAGCAAAAAAGTAATTGGCACCGACCTAAAGTTTAATTTTGAGATGAGTTATTATATTCAGTGTAACTCCTACTAACTCCTTTATATTTGGTACCTTCTTGGCTTTTTCTTGTTGCTTCTTGGAATTTTTTCGAAATTTCACCAAAGATGGAAAATCTAGCTTACTCTTAGCAGCATTTACTTTTCTGAATTAGAAAAACGCCTACCAAATTGGATCAAGTTACGAGTGCATTTTGGATTCATCTGAAACAAACAATAAATAGCACATGGACATGTAGAAACTGAACCAAAATAAAATTTTTTACAATGTATCCTGATACTGGCATAGTTTTAGTTTTAGTGTGATATCTTTCTATTACTTATTTTCTATATATAAATATAGTACTTTGGTAAAGCTGAATGCTTTGCGCAAACTATATACTTTTTAAACAAGTACTTATGAACGATATCAATTTTATTTCTTTTCTTTTTGCTTTTTGTATATTTTATATTTGTTTATATTTGGATGTTGTGTAGGTTTTTGTAGTATTACTCCTTTTTATACTTCCTTTTTTCTAGAATATTTGTTGTTCGTATAGGCCTGAATTTAATACTCCTTGTTCTAGAAACTAGAGAAGAAAGAATAAGAAAAAGTTAGTAATATTGACAAGCTACTTTGAAATATTAAGGGAAGAAAGAAGATAGAAAGACAATACATAGCTTGTCATAAAAAGGGGAAGACATTCCTTTTTTTGTTATGGCTTTAAGTAGCTAGACAAGCAATCTACTTCAATACCATTTTGGTGTTCGAGTAGTGCGACAGGTTGAACTTAGATATCTGAGTACTTAAGTACCATTCAAGATGGCCAGGTAATGCTAAACCTAAATATTAATTAGAGTTATGTAGGTGCATTAGTACTGTATGTTGCTGAAAATAAGCTACCTTTTTTTGCCAATTTTTAACAAAAAAAACTGTGAGTAGCTTATTATCAGGTTATTTAACGCCCTTAAACAACGCTCTTAAATCTGTGACATGTTGCTTTTGCCAAATTTGTTAACATTTGCCTTTTGCATGTTTGTTTATTTGCATATATTCTATTTTAAGCAAAAAAATGGCCAAAAAAGTTAATCTAATGTATTACAAAATTCAAAGCGTTTTATATAGTCTACTCTCTTTCTCTTGCTCTTGCCCTTGCCCTTGCTCTTGTTCTTGCCCTTGCCCTTGCTCTTGCTCTTTGTCTCCATCAAGCAAAAAAAAAAGTTTGAAGCATAATTAAAAATGCTAAATGCATTAGTGAAAAGTAAGAAAATTTTTGTCCCTATGCAAACTTAAATTATAGTTTTCTAGATTTTTCTTTTTTTTTAAATTTTTCGCTTGGATTTTTTGCCGCCTAGATTAATTGATAATCTACAAACTTTTCTTTGCACCCAAGAAGCGAAATATATTACGTTACTCCAGGAATCTTCCCATGAGAAATTCCCGGTCTCATATTGATTATCGGGAAACTCTAATTTTTTTACACTTAATTTTTATTTGAAGAATTTACTTTTTTATATGTTTCACGTTTTATATAAAGAACTTTAAAAGCCAAAGTAAATAAGCATAGTAAAATGAAGCTAAAAAAAGACACGATAAGAGCAAAACAAAAGTAAGAGCTTGAAAAAAGTTAAACGTAGAAGTAAAAAAGCAAAGCCGATAAAAAAAGTAAAACAGTAAAATGATGCAAATAAAAAAAATAAAGCAAAGCTCAAAAGTCAGTAAAGTACAATACGAATATAAATATAAAACACGTATAAAAATAATAATATAGTAGTTTGATTAACATCTAGTGATATGCTCCTGGTGATTATTTATTTATTTCTGAGGGAAATGGATGGCCCGAAGGGCTATCCATATACTATAATCATTGGTAACCTCTGCTAAAATTCCTACTCCCTAGAAAATAAATAATACTAATTATATCCGGATTATATATTATATCCGGATATAATATGCAATCCGGATATATTTATAAATCCAGATATAAAACATATCTGGATATATTTTATTAATCTGGATATATTTATATCTGGATTTAAATAGGATCAATCTGAATTTATCTTTTTTAATTTTACTTATATCCGGATAGGAAAAATTCTTGAGGTCCTAAATATATCTCCAGTTTTTTTTTTTTTTTTTTTTTTTTTTTTAAAATGAGGTCGTGCCTCGAAGACTTTATTATTAAGTATATGTTTGTATATATTATGTAATACAATACTATATTAAGTACAAAAGACTTAGACATTCTTGACTATCTGTGACCTAAACCTACCAGAGCTTTCCATACCCCATTTTCTGTATAACCTGGATTTTTGGACTACTCCCTATTTTGTTATTCTGCAACTTACTGTATTCACCATTTCTCTTATATTGCCGATCCTATACTTCCAAGTAGGTGCAAGGGCCTTGCCCAAACGATCATAACTTTACGGTTACTTTCTAAATCTTGGTGTCCTGAGATTACCCATGCGCTGGTAGGGGCCAAGCTAAGCTTTACCCACTACTCTTAGTAATCTATCGTATATTATTGCAGATATGCTATCTGAATTGGTTAGCAGATACAAATCTATCTCCAGTTATATTGAACTGATTTTAATAATATCACTACTATTTGAACTAGAAAAATAAGATAAACAAGTTTACTTCAAGTGATAAAAGAGTTTACTTATATCAGTGAATTATATATACATAATCTTACGTAAGATATTATAGCCCGTAATATTACAAAAATTTTACGATCAACGCAGTATATTACATAATATATTACGATATTACGGTAATATTACGGTTATTATTTCGAAATATTTCGAAATATATTGCGAAATATTGCAAAATAGACTAAAACAATGCAAATTACCCTTCTCTACAGGGGTCGCGTACTCATGCAGATCAATAATCTAATGCGCGCAGGAAGTAATGTTTTGATATTTTGTATTGTTTCACAATATTTTGCAAATTTTCGCAAATTTTCAAAAATTTTTAAAAAATAAATAAACAATATACATATTCACATAATCATGCTTTTTTACAGGTTTTCGCAATATTTTGCACGGTTTTGCAATTTAATATAAAATTTTTATTTTTTATTTATTATTATTATTATTTTTTTTTAGTGTCAAAGTGCCCACTTTGGGGATTGGCTTTTATTCAAGATATATTAGACCGCAGCACCCTACATGGAGGGAAATCTGACATTTGTACATTGATGAAAGTACAACTAGCCACACCTGCAACTTTTGGTTGCCTATTTAAGTAGCTACCCGAAGGTTCTACCCTAGCTGCCATACTGTAACCCACATACTGGCATTACCTATTTAAACCCTCTGATCTTCTGCCTTTTGCTGGTTCATCTTGTATCACCAGAACACTGTTCCGGATGCTAACCGCACCCTTAGGACTAGTTTATCCTCAGTGGGAAACTTGGTAAAGCGTTTTCCCGGCTCATACAGGCATCATCTAACTTCGGTATATACGCATTCACCGAAGCGAACAACTTGCAGTCAGGGGTTACCTGCAACTGCTATCATTACCTACTTCTGCCCTTGTAAAGTTCACATGACCCCAGTACCGCCTCGTTCCTCTTCCAGTTTCTTTCACCGGAACTTTCTTTCTCTAGTTGTCTTCCTACTTCCAATCCAAGATCCCGGAAGGGTTGGTCTGCCCTGGCGAACCCAGGAACTCTCATCCTCTGGTACATGATTTCACAACACATGTCCTTTTCCTCTGGTGCGACTCCAGCGGTCCGGTTGGTAGGGTCCGCCATAAATCCTTTTTGTTGTAAGTCCGCTTCCGGTCAGTTTGAACCGGTCAGTTCCTGTTCAATTCCTGTTTGGGTACTGTCAAAAGTCAGCTACCTCTTTATTCGGGTCTTGCCAATTATAGTTTCCTTTTGTCCTACGGTTCTGTGCGTAACACAGCGCCTGTGCTTTCCAGGATCTATGTGCCCTAGTTCTGTATATAACACAGCGCCAGAGCTCCCAATACGAGTTTGTATAACCCAGGAAACAGATTTGTACATCTGAACTAAGAGTCCAGATTACCGTAATGCAGGTAAATTTTTCAAAATCATCTCCAGTGGGATTTGAACTCTGTACCTTTTGTTACAACTACTTGGGGGTGACAACAATCCAACTACACTATGTCGCCACACTCTTTTTTTTATTTATTATTATATATTATATTTTATATTTATTAAATATATATTTTTAATTAATATTACATACTTTAGACTATATACAAAAAACTAGCACTACACACTTATTTTCACTCACTCCATAATTAGCTATTATTTTCACTTCTTTGTTTTTTATTGGTTTTAAAAGTGTCAGAAGGCGTCGTTGAAATGCGCAAGGTTTTGAAAAGTTGTTGTTTTTCTTGTTTTTCTCCAAAGTGCAGAAATAAAATAAATTAATAAAAAAAAATTAAGGGTGTGGTGACTTAGGGAAGTTGTTAAGTTGTCACCTCCCAAGCGACAGGTCTAGAGTTCAAATCCCACTAGAGACGGTTTAAAAAAATAGACCTGTGTACCGGTAACATTTATTCGACGATTAGTTGGGTATATTACCTGTAGTTCTTGGTTACTATCTTAAATAGAAGCTTTCGGGTAAAGTTGTGTTTTGTGATACAGACAAATCCATGGAACCGGAATAATTGTAACCCGTTTGGCAAGACCCGAGTAAGGAGGTAGTGAAGATCTTTGACAATACTGCGGATACTGGAATTTGAGACCGAAGAACTGGACGAACACCCCAGGGCAAGTGGGCCACCAACCTGGCCACCGAAGACATACCGGAGGAAAAGGTCCTATGCTACGGAATTAGGAACCAAGGGAAGTTAACCAAAAAAGGCACCTAAAGCCGAGGAAGAACGGCCCATCCGGGCTAACTGGTTTGGTAGTTTGGGAGGGATCGGTAATAAAACTGGTTGATATAGATATCGGGATTGGAATGAACCTTGCAAGGGCAAGAATACTATGTGGTTCAATGGTTAGCCCTGACTGCTAATGGTGGCCTCGACCATTGCGAAGATATTCAAAGCCTAATTTAGAAATGTATGGGACATAGAAAATTAGGGAGGTATGTACTACACCCTCCCTAGGGTAATCCGGTAGTTGGAATGCTACTAGACTACCTATAGAATTAGGGTACAAGTAGTATGCAAATGTCGATCTGGGTGGTCTTCAATTGAAGCAGCACGAGGCTATGTGTAGGTATGAGTGTGGTGGGTAATACAGGACGGGGGACACCAGAGAGTTTAAATGGGTAATTTCCTAGTTAGGTTACAGGTACAGCGTATAGTGTAGAATCTTCGGATGGACTACTCAAATAGGGGGATCGCTAAAGCCTTGTACCCACGTGACTTTTAAAATTTTAGTTATAATTAGGGTTAGGGTTAGTTTACCATTAGGAGAGGGTATAAATATAGGTAAAATTGCCTTCTCTACATTTTTTTATTAATGCACCAAAACGGGTTTAGACTATTGTTTTTATATTTTTGCGGTTTTTTTGATTTTTGACTTCTCTGTGTAAACAAAATTTCATGATTCTGATTGGCTGATCTACATATAAAAAGTCACGTTAGTACAAGGCTTCAGCGGACCCCTCAAATAGGCAACCAAAAGTTGCACATGTGGCTATATGTACTCTCATTAACCAAGAATGTATTATCTAAAAACCTAATAAAAATCCGCTTTCATGCAACATTGCATTAAAAAAAAATAAATAAAAAAAAATAAAATAAAATAATATAAAATTTAAAAATAAACTAAAAAACAAAAACAAAAAACATAAAACAAAAAAACAATGAAGCAAAACCTTGCAAGAACTTGCAAAAACTTGCAAAAATTAGCAAAAACTTGCAAAAACTTGCACCTATTTCTCTAAAGAAGCGTTCTTGAAAATTTAGAAATTGCTGAGGGTGTGTTCTTGAAAGTGTCGGAAATCGTAGTTGGCATGCGCAATGGTTCGAAAAGTTTTGTTTTCTCGCAAAATACCAAAATAAAATAAATTAAAATAAATGAAATGAAGCCTTGCAAGAACTTGCAAAAACTTGCAAAAACTTGTAAAACTTGCGACCATTTCTCTAAAAAAGCGTTCATGAAATTTTAAAAATTGCTAGTATGTGTTCTTGAAAGTGTCAAAGATCGTAGTTGGTATGCGCAAGATTTCGAAAAGCTGTTAGTTTTTCTCACAAAGTGCCGAAATAAAATAAATTAATAAAAAAATTTTAAAAATAAACCAAAAAAAACAAAAACAAAAAAAACACGAAATGAAAAAAATAAATAAAGCGAAACCTTGCAAGAACTTGCAAAAACTTGCAAAAACTTGTGACCATTTCTCTAAAGAAGCGTTCTTGAAAGTTTAGAAATTGCTAGGGGTGTGTTCTTGAAAGTGTCAGAAGTTGTTATTGGAATGCGCAAGATTTCAAAAAGTTGTTGTTTTTCTCACAAAGTGCCGAAATTATAAAAAAATTAAAAAATAAATAATTAAAAAAAAATAGAAAAAAAACAAACGAACACAAAGCTGGCCTAGCAAAATCAGTTCCTAACTCCTTCCTTTACCACCACCGCATATACACCTTAAGGCAAACCAAACAAATCTAATTTCTTCAACATGTCCCTCTTTTTACTAAAGCACTAAATCACTCTGATTTTCAAACTTCTCCACTTAAGATATGCCTACAACAATTACAAAATGCTGCATGTACCAACCAATCTATCCTCTTACAACCACCTGTATTTCTGACAAAGGAAAACAAAACTACTACAGGCCAAATCATCCACACTCTACATGACTTTGATATACAATTTACAAACGCAAATCACCCCTGGCCATCCTCACAAAACATTCAAGGCACTCCCATCAATACCATCATAATTTACGCCCCAAACCGCTCATACCTCAGAACCAGGCTCAATAGCATAACATTGGATACATAGAACAATTTCTGAGTTATCAACGAAGTTATTGACTGGCAAACTATATCTCACAACCTTTAGAAAATCCCACATTGAAGACAACCTCTATGGTTCAAGCAAATCTATGACCTACTAACTAACCACACCTACCCTAATTCCAGCCCCACAACGCCCAATCTTTCATAACACCCAAAGTCAATAGTATGAAAAAACAATAAGTTATCACACATAGCGGCCATATAGGAAAAATAAGTAACATAACAAACAATAATGCCAGAATGAGCCATTAGGAATTCAACAAACAAACAAAACAACTTACCAGATGCTATAGCTGCAACCTAAAGCCTATAAAAAAAAGATCCATAAAGTGCTTTTTTACATCAGATATTAGGGAGTTAATTCCAACACAGGTTGACTCCTCATTTACAATTAGAGCTCACCTACCTCGCATAAAGCTAGCAATCAAACACTGAAACCACACACCCAAGACTACTCCTGATTATACATGGCTATCTACATTTGACCAGATGACCCTCAAACTCGTAAACGCATTCTTCAACATTAATTCGAACATGGAACTTGTACCTACAACAACCCAAATGCAATAAAGACCGTGAACCTACTAATACCCTTGTTAACTCTATCCCCACCCCCTTAGCTATAATTAGCATTAGTAACCTACAAACAGTACTACATATCTATAATGAATCTTGGCCATCACCACTCAAAGCTGCACTTAAAGCAACGGTAGCAGCAATTACAGTAATTACACGTCATCAACAGACCGAAATCTCAACAAACTCCAAATACCTAAAAAATGTACTCGATATGATTATCTCCACTCCATATCACCATAGGAGAATATATACTATGAATTACGCTACATTCCTACTAGCAATTAAAACTATCATTACTACAAAAGAAATTAACTTAACTGTTAACTACAAGAAAACACTAATCATATCTGACCCACCAGAATCCACCCACTCAGAGCTTGAGGTTCAGCATATTGGTAACTCATATACAGTACAATTTCTTACACACAACATCCCACAACACCAAGACAATTCCTACAGCACCTGTTCAATGCCACCACAATCACACAATGGCATTCACAACACAGAACTACAAAATAAAGCAATCCACAACTTCAAATCAACTGAACCCACACATGCTTACTAATATCATATGATGGCAAACCTCTATCCTCCAAACCAATCCAAATAAATTTGCTCTCAAGGCCTTCAAAATCAAGTTACTATCTAACGAATTACCAAACCTCCTGAACCTAAACTACTGAAACCTGTCCAAATACCCTAACCCAAGGTGTCCAAGATGCAGACAAGAATGGGAGGAAGCACCTATTGGATTACTTGCCCAAACAATGACCTGCCTATTTCTGAGATAATCAAACAAATTATACACAAAATCTGTACTAAATACAACCTAAACAACATTAATACTCAGCCCTTCATCGACAACTTTATACACCTACACCCAGTGTTGTCACTCAGACCAGACCCGGACTCGGACCGGACTCGGACCGGACCAGACCGGACTCGGACAAAGCTAATTATGTCCGCCGGACAGTTATTGTATAGGCAGACTTTCTTTGTGATTGGTTGATCACATAAATTGAATATCGCGTCATAAGTAGTCATTCGGAACTTTCTGAACTAAAAAAACCTTAAGTTTATTCGTACGTATGTACAAGTAAAGGTGTAGAAATATTTGTGGCGATACCTCTCTATCGCAACCCCTTATCCCTTAGATTGTAGTAGAACACAGGCAAATTTGCCTGCGTTTTTGCACTTTTTTAGCTCTGATTTACTTTTTTAAAATACTAAAATAATTAAATAAAACTTTGTACAATTATATTTGAAAATAAGGATTACTTTTTTGCAAAATTAGTTTTTATATTATAAGAAAATAAATTATAGTTACATATAAGCTGAAAATAGATAATTTTAAGAAAAAATTTTTTTAAAAAATTTTATTACAATTTTTCTGCGATCTTATTTAGTTTTAGTTTTAGAACTATAGTTCTTAAGACAATATTGTAGTTTATATAAAGGATGACAACTTTCATTATTGCAACTTTAATGATTTACTTGTAAAAATTAAGACTTGTATTAGAAGTAAAGATTTTTTTTATAGACGAGAATATATAAAATTTGAAAAAATCTAAAGAAAAATTTTAATAGTAAAAATGCCAATACAAGAACTTTAAACATTTATTATATTAAAGTTTTCTAATGATTTTAAAAAAATTTTATAACAAAGTTACTAAAACAAAACTTAAAGAATATTTTTTACTTAAAAAAGATATGGCTAAAATCAATATTTAAAATTTTATTAAAAATTTTAAAATACGCAGGCAAATTTG
>QKWP01000149.1:1645-22771 GCA_003550325.1 Gigaspora rosea | reverse complement strand
GCATTCTTGTTTGCTGTTACGGAAACTGAACATATCTCAGAAAGTGTTCAAGAATTTCTTTTGTGGGCATCAATTATTCTTGAATTGTTTCTACTTATATGTATTGAATTGTGTCAGTTCATAGAGATTTGAGCATTTTAAATAAATACATCGAACTGTATTTCACAATAATAATAAGAAATGATTATAAATTATTGTTAAGTTCATATATACATGTTATGCCAACATATATTTTTGATTTCGTGGCTTAGGCCTGAAAATGTGTAGTCGAAACTAATTACAGCAGTTGAAACTATCGAATTACGATGAATAATACTATAGTATTCATTATCCACCCTTCTACTTCAATTTCTAAAGAAAGAGGAGTAACATCTAACAAAATTTTTTTTATTAGTTAATTATTTTTAAAATATTATTCTTTTTACAATCAATTCAATACGATCTAACTTAAATGAAAAATTATAATATATATTTATCACTATATACAATAAATAAAATATTTTCATCAAATGTCAAACGACAGAACCATAATCCCGTAGCACATAATAAATTACTACGAACGAATGAACCTATTTATTACTTTAAAAAAATAATAATAAAAATATAAGTTTTTTATTTTACTCCTAACTAATCTAAAATCTAACTTATTCAAGATCCCGAAATATAAACTACTTACTAAACGTTTTTTGCATTTGTAATCTATTTATTATATTTGCGACAAAGTTATTATCTTTTTGTTCAAACCAAACTTATTTTTTGTAAGTTATACTTACTGTACGTTACCATTATCCTAGCTTAATAATCGTCTTTATGAAGTGTACATGAATCCCAGAAATATCCAAGCTTGTAGTACGTATTATAAAAAAAAATCAGGGTAAAAGTACTCTAAATCCATTTTACTTATTTGCGCGAGTAACACAAACCAACAAAGGGAATCTGATTTTGTAAATAAACTAAGTGCGCGAGATAAAAATTTAGGGTTAGGGCCTTAACATTAGAGGCTATAGAGTTAGAGTGATGCCTAATACAAGTAAAATTTCATTTCCGTCATTTTTAATTAGTGCACCAAGATCGATTTAAACAATAGTTTTTGCGTATTTTTGCTTTTTTCTTCTTTTACGCATGTTCGCATTCTTCATCGGGCTGATCCGGAATAGTCAAAATTTGCACTCTCTGATTGGCTATTACCTCTCCAGGAGCTTGTATTACCCGCACAAATGGATGCCTCTAAATCAATAATCTGGAATTAAAATTTTTTATTTCCAAATTCAGACATCAGACAATGTCCATGTCCGTAATATGTCCATGTCCGACAAATATTGCTCGGACAATGTCCGATGACAATCTATTTATTCGGACATATTTCGACACGGACATTGGACAATGTCCGAAAATGTCCGGTCCGCCCAAAATAGCTCGGACTATGTCCGGTGACAACACTGCCTACACCTCTAATATGACAAATGCCTACCCATCAGTCTAATCACGACAAGAACTTGCTTTCCATCTACAAACCAAAAAACCCAAGCCTCACTCACTCCTCTACTCCATCATAAAATTATCAAGAACCTATATAAAATTTGGAAGATCAGCAGAGCGGCGATAGCCAAGATTATTGTTCCACCCACCTCTAACAAACTTATCCCTAATGATGCTGCCCGAAACTATTTTGAGCTAATAACCGAAACCGAAACTCCCAAAACTAACCTGAAACTAATCCGAAACTATGCCGAAATTCCGAAACTATAACAAAATTCTGAAACTAAGTTTATATAATATAAACTTAGTTTCTCACTGACAAATGATGATTATTTACCTAAAAAACACTTCCCGGCAACTACTTTATTCCCAATACACCACTTACCCAAACCTATTTTCCTGACTATTACTACTCGACAACCACCTTTTCCCAACTATTACCACACAACAACCACCTTTTCCCCTTCTTTCCCAATACCGTCCACAAATTCCATGACTACATACCGACAACCACTTCTCCAATACCATCCACCACTTCACTAACAAAAACAATTCTCCGACAACACACTTCCAACCTTTCTTTATAGCTATTCCTATGGGTCTAAATTGTAATGCCGAAAATATTTTAGGCAGTCTGAATCATAAATATTTTCGGCTGCTTAAAATATTTACGGCTGCCTAAAATATTTTCGGCTGCTTAAAATATTTTCGGTTAACGAAAATATTTTCAAATATTTTAGGCAATCAAAATATTTTTGTGCTGATCGATTATTCACTATTACCATCTGTTCTCTTATAATCAGTATACCTGTTTGCTAACAAAGATAGTAATTTCTTCAAATAGTATAAAAAACCTGATTTGGTACTATCGTGAAACAATTGTAAATTGTGACTTGCTCATCGATATATTAGTCTTAAAACATTTTGACCACAGTTGTATAACTAATCAAAAGTGTTAAAGCGTAATAACGATCATACAGGTAGAGATTAGACCCGGTATAAAATTTAATTCCGGGTTACCCGTCCGTTTATTAAACTCTTACCCGGGTAACGACCCGGTTAATCTCAAATGATCCGGTTGACCCGGTTAACCCGTTTAACCCGTTTATGATTATATAAGAATTAGCTCTTCACGTGGTTATAAACATTTAAACCATAAGCAAATATAGAGACAGATCATCCAAACTAGAGAACTATATTTTCTAAAAAAAAAAAAATAATAATAAATTTTCAACTTTCGACTAACTACTTTGTAGCAGCAACTATGCCTCATTGCTAACCCGTAAAGTATTTTTAGGGAGATTAATAAGTGGTATATTAGAATAATTTGCGAAACATAAATTTCTTATGATATCCGTCCACGATTCTCACTCGATATATATTTCTATCCGGGTTATCCGGTTGGCATATCTATGACCCGGTTAAGGGATGCTTATACGGGTTACCCGGGTAAGCCTTATCCGGGCTTAATCTCTACATACAGGTGAAGTTAAATTATGATACCATCTATTTAGGGCTATACCCATCAGAGCCTAAACACCATTTCACTCCTCAGATAATCATACACTCCGTTCCTGGTACAAATATGGTCATGGGGATGTTCCCACCATGTGATTATGACATATGTAATCTTAACACGATAAATTCATTGTTTTTTTTTAAATTCAGTTGTGCTAAAACCGGAAGCGTTATATAAGTAATCTTAAAAATTAAAATTTTCTGAAATAGAATGTATTATTTACATTATTATGTTTATATGCCAAATAGACTCGATTAAGCTCAAGTGATAGAAAAATAAATCCGTTACTTCCAATAACAGCGTATCTAGAATTTAATGCGCTCGCAACCTGAACCCTTTTGTGGTCCAGGTTAGCACATTAAATTCAACACCAGATGCAAAGTTGCAGAAATTCCATACTTATTTAGGCTACTTCTAAGAGTCAGTAGAGACGGGTTTACAGAAAATATATTTCATAAGTTATTCCTGGTACTGTAATTGTTGCGAAAATCAATAATGCTGATGAAATCGTGGCTCTTATTTGGAAAGTTGGTAAAATGAATGGGTTACAACAGCTGATAGCTTCATCTCTTTAAAAAGTAGATATTAAAATGAATCTATTTTAAATCGTGTACATAATGAATCAAAGGCAATCTTTTATTGTAAAAGGTCACGAGACCTTGCTTTGGTGAAAATTTTGAATCTATTAAGAGATCAAAATTATGGCATTGTGCAAAAAAGTTTTATAATAATAATATCAGTAGTGTCACAAATTCTTCACGGTTTCTTGTTGATAAATATGAAGTATTTCAAGTAATTCGCTTGTTGAGAAATTGAGGCTTAGATCTACCTTGAATGATTCATATAATTTCACTTTATTAGGTGTTTTTCATGTAAAAACAATCACCCTATGATCCTTCGGATCTTCCGCCTGCCAAATAAAACTGTATGCATCCATTAACTATATAATGTAATTAATATTGTAGTAAATTAATTTTCGAAGGGTTAAAACCTCATTATTCTTGTGGATAAATTATGTTGTTGATTCTTCTGAAATAAAAATAAAACAATCGACACATAATAAATAAATGAATCTATATCCAAATTATTTCACCGACAAAAAATTGTTGAAAACTTAGTTCGTAGATAATTATTTTACGGACAAGGTTATTTTACAGACGATTAATTCAATATATTGTACCGACAATTTTTATATAAATTGCACTAACTTTAAGCCTAGACTTAACTCTAACGACAATGACTAGAATTTAATTTGCCTGCGAAATTAGCTTTTGGAATTAATCAATACAAAATAACCTTGACTGAAATTAATTCTCTGCGAATTAAGTTTTCTGTGAAGTAATTATTGGTGAGTTAATCGAAACCGAGTGAACCTAATACAATTGAATAAAAATTAAAAAAAAATTAAATAAAAAAACACAATAAAATTGGGTTTGTGTATACTTGTTCCGTGCCATTTCTGAATTTATGTTGATTCTGAATTGTCATTTTAGAATCGGTATCAATTTAACATTATTAAAAAAAAAAAGCAAGCAAAAAAAAATTAGAAATAATAATAATAAAAATAATAATAAAGTTAAAAATTTAAAAATCTATATAAATAATAAAAAGCGAATAAAAATGAATTAAATATATACTCGTCTAAATATTATTGATAATTAGTAATTCGTGTTTACATACATATGTAAACTACATGCAAGCAATTTAATTTATTCAGAATAATACGAGTTTTGTATCTTGGCAAAAATTTTAAAAATAGGATATGTGCATTTTATTTATTTGCGTAATATCAACCAAAAAAGAAATTCGATTTTGTAAATAAGTGCGTGAGAAATATTTAGGAATAGAGCTTTAAAATTAGAGGCTATAGGGTTAGATTTCATATTAGCATGCCAGTTTCGGAGTTTCATTATAGTTTCGGAGTATTGGTATAGTTTCGGTCTTTAGGCAAGTTTCGGCCAAGAAGGTCATGTCCGAAACTGGTAATACCAGTTTCAGTTTCGGTCAATCTGAAACTATAAAGTTTCGGGCAGCATCATTACTTATCCCCATTCCTCAACCCACTTCTAGTAATAACACCTTGATACCCAAAGAATTAAAATATAGACTCTGGACTCGTAATTTCATAGCACACAATATCTCTTCTACTATCATAGCATACATGTACCATATTATGGAACTTTTGTAATATCTACTTTAATGATAATAAAGGAAACGAGGACAGACCTCACTTATAAAAAAAAAAAAAAAAAAAAAAAAAAAACGAACGAAAACAAAATGAAAAACAAAAAAGTAAAAAAAAACAAAATAGAAGCTATAATTATAAACAAAAGATCTAATCTGATCTTGTAGTACAGAATTTGAACATCATCAAACTATTTCGAACTATTTCGAAAAATCAGTCTAATGCGCGATCCAGGTTACAGATCTACTCAGTGTCTGAAATAGGGTTGTGGAGTAGGACCCCGAAGAACTCTGATACAACTCAGATCTGAGTTTGTATAATTTTAGCAGTATTTTAGCCAAAAAGATGTATAAAATAGAGCAAAATTTAAAAAATTTACTATATAAAAATGTAATGTTTGATGAATTTCTATGCAAAATTTCCTTTTTTAGAATCATCTGAGTTGTATCAGAGTTCTTCGGGTCCTTGTGGAGTCTGCAGACCGCAACAAATTTTAAATTTTCGCAACCAAAATCTGAAGTGCATATGCAAATTCCGCATATAAATTTGCAAATTTTACTAATAAATTTTGATTAAATGCTAATATTTCGAAAATTTGATATTTCGAAATATTTTGAAATATATTACGTAATATTTTGCTTATATTACGGTTCGTAAGATCTTGCGTAAGATTACACTATTATAAATTTGCTGATGTAGTTTGAAAGTCTTCTGGGCCATCTTTTTCTTATTTTTTTCTTTTTTTAAAATTTAAAGTAGTTGACTAAGCTTCTATAATGGGTTAATCACCTTTGTCGACCTAACCAAACTTGTTCTCCTGGTCTTTCCGGTTTCAATAATAGTAATGTTATTAAATTCAGCACAATAGAATTGGATATATATAACCTCATAAAGTTTATGCGACGTTTTTATATAATCTTAGAACACTTTTAGAACGTTGCTCTATTTCAAAAGGTCACATCTCCGGCTCTACTAGGCAAATTTTAATAATATTACTACCATTAAAACCAGAAAGGCCAGGAGAATAAGCTTTATTAAAATGATTAAGGAGGTTAGCTTAGTATAAAAGCCTTGCTAAATTGCTTTTTAAATCAAAAAATTATTATTTTGGTACGTGTCCATAAGGCAAATTTTATGTTTTTGATACTCCTGCACTTACTTTTTTGATACTTCTAATTGTACTTCAAAAATTTTATTACTTTTTTGAGACATGGCAATTTTAAAAAAGTTATATAACTGCTGCGATTAAAATCGACCAATAGAATTGCAGGCAAGTTTTAATAAAAGGCTTAAAGTTTTTTTTAATCAGAACTAATTTTTTTATTATGTCATTATTATTTGAATTTCTAATAAGAGTTGCAGAGATGAAAATTACCATTCCAATAGTAGTAAACACATCCAAATTGGCTTATTGTATTATGAGATATAAGTAAAAAAATTTTCACGAATTTTTAAGTTTTTTTAAAAAACTAAAAATTCTCGAAAATTTTTTTACTCATATCTCGTGATACACTTAGCCAATTTTGATGTATTTACTACTATTGGAATGGTATTTTTCATCTCTGCAACTCTTATTAGAAATTTAAATAATAATGACATAATAAAAAAATTAGTTTCTATTAAAAAAAACTTTAAGCCTTTTATTAGAATCTTGCCTGCAATTCCATTGGTCGATTTTAATCGCGGTTAGTGATGCCACCAAAATTGATTTTTAAAAAAGGCCTATTTCGTCTTCATTAGAGAAAATTAAAATTTTTTATAAAAAAGAGCAAATAAAATTTATATAGATATGTTCCTTATAATTTCGTCTATTCAAAAAAAGTATCAAATAATTTTGTCTTTCAAGTAAAATAGGTCAAAAACAATTTCGTCTTCAAATTTTAATTTCGGGTTTTAGAACCCAAAATGCTTTCGTCCTCATGTATAATCGCGGTGGTCATGTGACTTTTTAAAATCGCCGTGTCTCAAAAAAGTAATAAAATTTTTGGTGTACATTTAGGAGTATCAAAAAAATAAGTGCAGAAGTATCAAAAACATAAGATTTGCATCTGTAAGATGGAATATCATATGATCTGTACATGTCCATAGACTTTCTGAATTATTTACTGTCAGATGTGCAAATCTTACATTTTTGATACTCCTGCACTTACTTTTTTGATACTCACAAATATTTTATTACTTTTTTGAGACATGGCGATTTTAAAAAAGTCACATGACCACCGCGATTAAAATCGACCAATGGAATTGCAGGTAAGATTCTAATAAAAGACTTAAAGTTTTTTTTAATCGGAACTAATTTTTTTATTATGTCATTATTATTTGAATTTCTAATAAGAGTTGCAGAGATGAAAATTACCATTCCAATAGTAGTAAACACATCAAAATTGGCTTAGTGTATTACGAGATATGAGTAAAGTTTTTTAAAAAAACAAAATTCACGAAAATTTTTTTACTCAAATCTCGTGATACACTCACTAAGCCAATTTTGATGTGTTTACTACTATTGGAATGGTAATTTTCATCTCTGCAACTCTTATTAGAAATTCAAATAATAATGACATAATAAAAAAATTAGGTCCGATAAAAAAACTCTAAGCCTTTTATTAGAATCTTACCTGCAATTCCATTGGTCGATTTTAATCGCGGCGGTCACGTGACTTTTTAAAATCGCCGTATCTCAAAAAAGTAATAAAATTTTTGGGATACATTTAGGAGTATCAAAAAAGTAAGTGCAGGAGTATCAAAAACGTAAGATTTGCTCATATGATCTACATTACACCTGATCAAGAAATTTGATTGGGTGATACGAACATTACAAGGGACCGATGCATCCCTAAATTCAATTTGATTGAAATTGATGTTTGAACGAACACCTTTGCCATTATTACCATTTAGCGATTATCATGTTTTTACAAGATCGAAACGAAAAAGCGAAAATGATGAATCAACAGAAAGATAAAACATCATCTACGACAATTCCAAGTTCTATTCATTACTACAAACCAACAAAAAAATAAAACGTCAACTCCAGTAATTTCCTAATTCTCCTTTTTCAGACCTCACAAACTTTCATATGTTGCTATTTTTTAAAATGTGTTTATTATATTTTTCTTTAATATTCATAAAATATTAGTTTATGGTTAGAATTCAGTTAGAATTCAATTTTAAAATTGCCCGATAATAATTGTAGTCAAGACAAAGGCGATAATTCATTTACGTTGATAACGATCTTGAAGATCCATAATGTAAAGAGGGAAATACTTGAACAATTGTTTTTTCTAATAAATCAATGAAAATTTCGACCAATAAGGGCAACTCTGTGAAAAAAAAGGATGTCTGGGCCTCCATCTCTTGTTGATTGGAATGATAAATACCCTTGATCGGTTAAACGATCTTCCGCTAATGAAAATTTTCTCTTTGACGGATTAAACTTTTATCACGTGTTCATTAATTGAAACAACTAAGAACACCTTTAGTTTATTCAAAGAATTAAATTTCCCTTTTTTGGTATGATTTCCGTTAAAGTTAATCATTTTATAATGAACTAAGCGTTTTATTCCAAACTCCAGAAAAGGAAATAATTTAACTATAATAAGGAATAATCTTTCTCTATAATCTTTAGAATTAAACGTTCTAAATAACTAATTTTACGTGGTTAGATCTTTTTAGATTTGTAAAAAGATTTACGTACGTCATAACTCAAATTTTCTATAAAATGACAACGATAAAAACGAAGTTAATTTAATTTTCCAGTACCGATTCAAATATATAGTATATATATTTATATTTTAACTTAGTAAAATGTCTGTTTTCCGTGAACTTGGTAAAACGGGTGTCAAGATTCCAACTATTGGACTTGGATGCATGGTACGAAGTTAGTCATAGCAACCGATGCTGAAATTTTGCATAAAAATATTATGGCGCGTTTATGAAACGAAACTAAAAATCCAGCCACCAAATCCATTATCAAATTTAATTACCAAATTACATATTTAATTACATATGGGCTTGGTGCTGCAAAAAGGGGGTAAATCGACAAAACAAAAGATCTTCAGAAAATCAATTTTTATGTTCATATGGGCTAATCCAAAGAATTGCTGATATCTCTTGATCTACTGGTCCGTTTTGAATGATTTAGCTATCAAAATGTTCGTCTCGATGAGTCAAACATTTTGATAGCTAAATTATTCAAAACGGGCCAGTAGATAAAGAGATATCAGCTTTTGCGTTTAAGTAAAAAATGTTCCAAATCTTATTTTAAATTGATTTGTATAAAAAAAATTATTTTTGAAAAATTGTCAATTTACCTCCTTTTTGCAGCACCAAGCCCATATTAATGTTAAACCCTAACAGAATTTTTGGGCATTTTATCTATGTCGTTAATGTGTCTAACACATCTCTTTAGACATAGAATTTATATAAGATGATGTACCTTAACCTTGGACATTGATTCGTACAGTCAAAATCAGTATTACACATTAGTAATAGATTTTTCAGATTTTGGAGTATTTCATAAATGCGCTATAATGATTTTTTTTTATAAGATTAGAATTTAAGATTAAAGTTGACAAAAGTTTATTAGGCACTATATGTGTAAATCCCAAATTTTAGCATCAGCAACTTCAATATAAGCTGCCGCATTTATTTTACGTGTATGGATAACTAAATACATCTGATTAATTTCTTTATTTCTTTATTTTTAAGGGAATGAGTGAATTTTATGGATCATCTAATGAAGAGGAAAATTTAAAAGTATTAAACCGTTCGATTGATATAAAATGCACCTTTTGGGATACTGCAGTAAGCATAATTTTTAATATCGCTACCTAATTATTTGCGTTAAAAAAAATTATTATCTACAATGAAACGAATATCTCTGCAAATTAATGTCATGTAAAGTGAAATTTTTTAACGTGAATATTGGGTAAAATGGCATATACACAAGTCATTTATACAATAATTTATTTTTCTCACGAATCATCATCAAGGACATGTATGGATCTGGAAAAAATGAGATATTGCTTTCAAAGGTTCTTAAAGATCGACGTAATGAAGTTTTTCTTTGTACAAAGTTTGGTAACGTTCGGGGAGAAAATGGAGAGTTTTTAGGAGTAAATGGAACACCAGAATATGTTCACGAAGCATGCGAAAAAAGTTTACAAAGATTAGGTGTTGATTGTATTGATCTCTATTATCAACATCGCGTCGACAAGAACGTGTAAATAGATTTTACATTAAAATTGATTAATAATAAAATATTTACAATAATAATGATAATAATAATAATCTATCCTAATGCACAGACCAATTGAAGATACAGTTAGAGCTATGGCTGAACTAGTTAAACAGGGTAAAGTTAAATATTTAGGACTATCCGAATGTTCAGCTAATACGCTTCGACGCGCTTATAAGATTCACCCAATCGCCGCTGTTCAGGTACGTAATTTGCTAAATTCATTTAACATGTTATAAGCTAATATGTACACATAAATATTATACATAGATGGAATATAGTCCATGGTCTCTTGATATTGAAGCAAACGGACTTAAGGAGGCTTGTGAAGAACTTGGTGTTACAATTGTCGCGTATAGTCCATTGGGACGTGGTATTTTATCGGTATGCCTTTTTTTTTTTTTTACAGATGTTAGTTGACATTATTGCAAAAGTGATGCCAAAATTCTGTTTTTGATATATTGCTGATCAAAATATCGCGTAATTGGAAACTGATTGGCTGACGTACGATTCCTAATTTCATTATTAATTATATACAAATATATAGGGAAAATATAAATCCACAGAAGATTTTGAGCCCGGTGATTTTCGTAAAGTACATCCTCGTTATGCAGGAGAAAATTTTGCAAAAAATTTAGAACTCGTAAAAGAGTTTGAAAAATTGGCCAAAAAGAAAGGAGTTACTTCTAGTCAACTTTGTTTGGCATGGGTTTTAGCTCAGGTATGTATCGATTCTATATTAATCACATAAAAATATTTCATAATTAAGCATTTTTGATTTCTATTAAATTAGGGGGAAAACATTGTTGCAATTCCCGGTACTAAAAAAATTAAATACTTGGAGGAGAATTTCCAAGCCGTTAATATTAATTCAACCTCTGAAGAGTTAGTCGAAATTCGAAAAATTATTAATTCTATTGAGATTGTCGGAGGTCGATATGATGAACATTCATTAAAGGTAAATATATTTTGGAGAATACACTTTCCGGATATTCCACTTCACGCAGAAGTCTGAAAATTTTAATTGCATGAAACAACACGGTTTAAATTAATTTGTTATAAGATTAAATTCATTGGTATTGGTAAGCCCTATTCTGTGAAGTGAAATATCCGAAAACTGAGATTCTGTTTTCATTTACTAATTTATTCTTGAATAATAAAATTTAACATGTGATGTGTACTTATTAGACTTTGGATTTATAAATACACTATATGAAATTTAATGAGCTATTGTTCTACAGTATATATCTGTAAGTGTAATTTTTCCTGAAAGATCTAGTATAAGTTATACTGTATTAAAATATTTTAACTTTCGATATTTAGTATATCAATAAAAAATTTTAATGTCAAATTTTAATTAATATTAAATTATTCAAATATATATAAACCAACAAAATAATATATAGGAGTACACATAAATGACCAATAAAAATGCAGAAAATTTAATATAAGTTAATATTCAATAAAATTTAAACTTTTTGTTAGGTTTTTTATACTGTATACAATATAAACGCCAAAATTTTAAACATATAACTTTAAATTAATAAAGAATTTTTAAAAAATTTGTGGATTTGATAGTTTAAATAAAAAGCTATAAAATATATAAAAACTTTCTGTTAGTTTATTTCTTTTTTTAAAATATACATAGAAGTTTAAAAATTTTATAGTAAAGTTGATGGCTTTTCGTGGCCCCCAAAGTTATTACCTCCTTACCTCTTTCAAAAGGCGCTTTCATATTTGTGTTACGGTTTTGAATATTCGAAACAAGATTTAGTCTTTCTTGGCAAGAATCGCTGTCCGTTTTTAGCGAAAAAATGCATATAAAAGGTAGTGATGGTATTACGAATTTGAAAGCGTTTTGTACAGTAGGCTATTGATCTCTATTCTTTGATCTCTATTCTTTCTATTTATTCTTGATCTAGATCTTGATTCTTGATCTTGATCCTTAGTGCTCCATTTTCACTTCGCTATGAACAACAGTCGTATTTATATTTAAAAAAACCATTTGAGGCGCAGATCGAATGCTAACCTTTTTTATGTATTTTGTATTCACTTGTACTACTGTATATTATAAAAAATTTTTTTTCTAATAGTACTGTACATACGTATTGGATTTATTGGATTTAAAGTTTTTGTAATCCATTTTTTTAAGAAATTTAAGTCATTATAGTGAAGATTAGTGATTTGAACCGGTTTGGCTATAATCGGTTAACCGACCCAAGCTGAATAAATTTTGGGTAACCGGTTGGGTAAGTGCTTAATCGGTTGACCCATACAACCGGTTGAGAATCGGTTGACAAAATGTAAATGACATCATAAAAGAGTAAAGGTCCCGAAAAGTTCTGAAAAGAAATGAATGAACATAGTAGACGAGACAAAAATTTGAGTAAAGGTCTGAAAGTTAACGTGAAGTGATCTTAATCGGTTGAATCGGTTGACACCAAATATTTCGGTTTGGTTAACCGATTAAGGAAAATTTTCTTGGTTCAAATCACTAGTGAAGATTCGATACGGTAAAGAATTTTGAATTCCAAAATTATAAACTTCAACTTGATATAGTAAAGTTCATATAGTATTCTCTCAATATAAGCTATAGTGAGGACTTCATTATAACAAGAATGAGCTGTATGTGATTTTCTAATTGATTTACAGAAAATTAATTGGGTAGTAGTGACCTAATACTGTAAATAGGAGCCATATAAGTAGTGATGCAAAACGGCTATGCAAAGTCGTAGGCAGATTAGCTTAACTGAGCTATGGTTCAGCTTGTGTTATGTAGAGCCAATTTAGAGTTATGAGCCAATTACATTATATGCCATAACTATAGCTAATTACTATTATAAACTTTTGTATTAATAATAAACTTTCGTATTTATAATATTTATACTCATACAGGAGGGTTCCCAAAATTCTGGGTCGGGATACCTCAGAGTACATTGGCATCATTGTAAGCTAGATCGAAATTTAGTAAACTATTTTTATGAATATTTGGTTCCTTCCAAAATAGATCTTAACTCTTATATTAATTCTCAAAACTCATCAGGGCTCTTTGTAGCATGTACACCTTTCTGAAAAACGTGTACAAGCTCTTATTTGTATTGGCTCATGGTTGGAACACGGTATTAAGTTTCGAAACTAAATATTATGTTTTTATACTATTGCTGCTTTGCACATTCGCAAATTATTAATTACTGGAATATCTTTACTATAAATGCTGGTGAAATTAAACCATTTCACCAAGTGAAATGGTGAAATAGTTTCACCAGAATTACACCAAAATTTTATTTTGGTGAATTGGTGAAATTGATGAAATTGGTGAATTGGTGAAATTGGTGAAATTGGTAAATTGGAATTGTTGAATTGGTGAAACGGTGAATTGAATTGGTGAAACGGTGAATTGGTGAATTGGTGAATTGATGAAACAGTGAATTGGTGAAATAGTGAATNCAGTAGGCTATTGATCTCTATTCTTTGATCTCTATTCTTTCTATTTATTCTTGATCTAGATCTTGATTCTTGATCTTGATCCTTAGTGCTCCATTTTCACTTCGCTATGAACAACAGTCGTATTTATATTTAAAAAAACCATTTGAGGCGCAGATCGAATGCTAACCTTTTTTATGTATTTTGTATTCACTTGTACTACTGTATATTATAAAAAATTTTTTTTCTAATAGTACTGTACATACGTATTGGATTTATTGGATTTAAAGTTTTTGTAATCCATTTTTTTAAGAAATTTAAGTCATTATAGTGAAGATTAGTGATTTGAACCGGTTTGGCTATAATCGGTTAACCGACCCAAGCTGAATAAATTTTGGGTAACCGGTTGGGTAAGTGCTTAATCGGTTGACCCATACAACCGGTTGAGAATCGGTTGACAAAATGTAAATGACATCATAAAAGAGTAAAGGTCCCGAAAAGTTCTGAAAAGAAATGAATGAACATAGTAGACGAGACAAAAATTTGAGTAAAGGTCTGAAAGTTAACGTGAAGTGATCTTAATCGGTTGAATCGGTTGACACCAAATATTTCGGTTTGGTTAACCGATTAAGGAAAATTTTCTTGGTTCAAATCACTAGTGAAGATTCGATACGGTAAAGAATTTTGAATTCCAAAATTATAAACTTCAACTTGATATAGTAAAGTTCATATAGTATTCTCTCAATATAAGCTATAGTGAGGACTTCATTATAACAAGAATGAGCTGTATGTGATTTTCTAATTGATTTACAGAAAATTAATTGGGTAGTAGTGACCTAATACTGTAAATAGGAGCCATATAAGTAGTGATGCAAAACGGCTATGCAAAGTCGTAGGCAGATTAGCTTAACTGAGCTATGGTTCAGCTTGTGTTATGTAGAGCCAATTTAGAGTTATGAGCCAATTACATTATATGCCATAACTATAGCTAATTACTATTATAAACTTTTGTATTAATAATAAACTTTCGTATTTATAATATTTATACTCATACAGGAGGGTTCCCAAAATTCTGGGTCGGGATACCTCAGAGTACATTGGCATCATTGTAAGCTAGATCGAAATTTAGTAAACTATTTTTATGAATATTTGGTTCCTTCCAAAATAGATCTTAACTCTTATATTAATTCTCAAAACTCATCAGGGCTCTTTGTAGCATGTACACCTTTCTGAAAAACGTGTACAAGCTCTTATTTGTATTGGCTCATGGTTGGAACACGGTATTAAGTTTCGAAACTAAATATTATGTTTTTATACTATTGCTGCTTTGCACATTCGCAAATTATTAATTACTGGAATATCTTTACTATAAATGCTGGTGAAATTAAACCATTTCACCAAGTGAAATGGTGAAATAGTTTCACCAGAATTACACCAAAATTTTATTTTGGTGAATTGGTGAAATTGATGAAATTGGTGAATTGGTGAAATTGGTGAAATTGGTAAATTGGAATTGTTGAATTGGTGAAACGGTGAATTGAATTGGTGAAACGGTGAATTGGTGAATTGGTGAATTGATGAAACAGTGAATTGGTGAAATAGTGAATTGGTCAGTCCTATAAACAGTTAATAGTTCTGACCTCAAAGTGTGCCTGTAAAAACATAAAATGTAAAAACTTGAACAAGAAACCTAACCGAATTCCAGGCTGAAATAATTCCAGACTCTGGAAATTCACCATTTCACCATTCTGCTATTTCACCATTTCACCAATTCACCATTTTACCATTTCACCAATTCACTAATTCACCAATTCACCAATTACACCAATTACACCAATTCACCAGTTACACCAGTTTCACCATTACCGATTGGTGATTGGTGAAATGGTGAAATCATTTCACCACTCTGATTTAATTTTACCAGCATCTATAATCTTTACACGTATTAACACTAATATACAAGTACAATCTCTGTGATTTTTAAATTTATAATATAATCAATTTATGGTTCAGGTTTTAACTAATTTATTCATAATTCACTGTTAATTTTTTTGTACAGTATTAATTTATATCGATATTAAAAAACCTTCGATTGAGTAAGTATAATGTTTGAAAATAATCATCTATTTAATAAATTGTTGGACCTCCATAAGTGCATGCACATTCTTGGGACCAAACTCTAACAAAGTGCACTTAAAGATCAATAAAAGAAAGTGCATTTGTAGAGATCATATATATATATATATTTGAGCCAGAATTTGTGTGTTTATTTATAAAGACTTTGCTCTATATGAGTGCACTTATGGAGGTTTTACTGCAATACGATTGGGCATACATTTGCACTATTTGGGCAAATTGGACATGGTCTAAATGTTCAATATAAATTAGATCCGTTTAAACATTTTCCGATGACAATACTGTATAAGACTCAATTTAAAATATATGTTGTGGATAGATTCAGATTTCTTGGTATTCTAATCATAATTTGTTTATTTGCTTTTTGCATTATAACGAATTAAGCTAAAATTCGGTCATCATGTCCAAGTCTCTGATTGTTAAAATTAAATTTTAGGCACCAAATTACATATTAATAAATCAATGACGAACCCCTGAAAAATTTTTTTGGACCTTTGATCTATATTGATAACATGTCTAACCCATCTTCGTCGCTTTTGACGAATTACATTATACATAAAAATTTATTATATTGAATTTGTAGTCAAATTTTCAGATTTTGGGTTAATAAATTCGTCATAATGTCTTTGATCAGTCAGAGCTTATTAGATCTATGTTTTTTCGATATCGACTGTTATTTATTTGGTCTCAACTGCTATGCTGCTAGATGCTCACTGCAACTGCATTCTGTGAAATGTGAACCTTGTTAATTTACGAAAAGATATAAATTGGTTATTTGTCACATGAACTTTAAAGCGGCCAATCATAAAATAATATTCAACTTAAAGAATAGTCAGATTATATATTGCGAATAGAATATTTAGATTAAATTTAACGATTGTACACTATACAGTAATTGATATCTGATGATAATGTATAAATAGTGTCATTGGGCTAAACATCTATAAAAATTATATACCAGTATTACAAATTATATATCTGCCAAAGACAGAAAACTTTAGTAACAAAAAATTCAACTTTTAAAAAAACTAGGTATTTCTTTGATTATATATAATCAGAATACGACATATATATACAAAACTAATAATTTGATTAGTTAGATTATATATAATCAGAATACGACATATATATACAAAACTATTAATTTGATTAGTTAGATTATATATAATCAGAATACGACATATATATACAAAACTATTAATTTGATTAGTTTAGATAACATCGTATATATAAAATTATTAATCATACATTATTAATTATGAAAATTTAGTCTAGAATAGTTATCATCACCTTGCATATTGTAAACTCCAGAAAAGGAAATAATCTAAAAAAAGAAATGCAAGAATATGAGAAACAAGGAATTTAAATTAATCTTAGAGCACTAGTAAGAAATGATAAAAATGAATTTTAACTATAATAAGAACTATTTCTTTATAATCTTTAGCAATAACGTTCTCTAGATCACTAATTTCACATGTATAGTTAAGTCTTTTTAGAATTGTGATAATATTTTAATATTTACACATGCCATAACTTAAAATTTCTATATAAGGCTATATAAAGTTAATTTTTTGGTTCTCATAATATGAGACAAAAAAAATGACCCGGCCGGCGAACTTTTATTTAAAAATTTTATATGAGATCCAAAAAATTAACTTTATATAGCCTAATGACAACGATGTTAATTTAATTTTTCAGCACACAATATATATATTTTTTAACTTAGTAGTCAAAATATCTGTTTTTCATGAATTTGGTAAGACAGGTGTTAAGATTCCACCTACTGGACTTTGATACATGGTACAAAGTTTAAGTCACAGCTAGAAATGTGGATGAATCGTCCCAATGATGCCGTAACTAGCTACAACATAAGTTTTAGCTAGTTATGGCTTAAGCCGTAACTTCATTGGGACATCATTGGAATGCTTTGCCTGCACCTCTAAATTGCACCAATAAGTAGGAATAGTAAAGTCCTTAAGTCTAAGACCTGGTTTTGGAACCTGGTCTTTAAAGACTAGATTCCAATTTTAGAATCTAGGTTTATAGATTCACAATAAATCCTAATATAAAATATATTAGAACTTAAAATATGTTAATAATAAAACAGTAAATATGTTCAACCCAATTTAAGCTATTAACAGATATGCTATATCTATATATATACTGTATATTGGCTTAAACATGCTTCACTTGACATGCTATTCTATCCATTGCACAAATTTATTATTTTAATAATATTTTATTCAAATAAAATTGGTAATATATACAGTATTGATAAATATTAAATTCTAAATCCAACTAATCAAATCTCTAAAAGATCATAATTAGAACAAGGATGCTACTGATATTGCAACATATAGTCTAATTTGCTATATTATACTGTGTTAATAAAACTAATGCAAGTTATGATACTTTGTTATAATTGTCTTTAGAATTTTAGTATATACTATGATAAAGTTGCTTTTTAACCAATTAGTATTTACAATAAAACAAAGAATTTTAATTGGCTAAAAGGTATTAGTAACTAAGTTCAAGAACTTAATCCTGGATTAATCTTGGTCAAACCTAAGTTCTAGGACTTATTATGTGAGGACCTGGTCCAAAGGTCCATGTTATTAGTAAAAGCCATTAAAAATAAAATATAGAAGCTAGACAGTAGGGTTCCACAATTTGATTTGATCTTCAAATATTTGAATCAAATATTTGATCAAATTCAAATTCAAATTTGACTATATTTGATTTGATCAAATTCAAATATGGTCAAATTTGATTTGATTTGACAAATATTTGATTTAATTTGAAATTTACTATTACAAATTCAAATTCAAATCAAATTCAAATTCAAATATTTGAATCAAATCAAATTCAAATCAGGGTTAATTTGATTTGATCAAATTCAAATTGATCCAATATTTGATTTGATTTGAATTTGAGGAACCCTACTAGACAGTATAGAAGCTATAAAAATATCATATGAAAGTCGCTAACGAACAACTAACCTCTTACTATCACCAGGATTTTACTTGTGATAATTGTAGAGAAGAGTTCCAATAGCTAAATATATCATTGTATCTTTAATATTATTAATCAATTGAACTAAAGATTCCAAAGGTTACAAGTCTTAGAACCAAAACCGGACCTGAACTAACTTTACCATCTCTACCAATAAATAAATATTGTACTTTGTTTATTATAATACTTCTTAAGAGTATCCATTACCTTTCTTATAGAGCCTTACAATTTCAGTTACTATTAAGTTTGTATGTGACTTATCAATGTTGTTTCCTAATTTGTTAATATGATTTGAAAGACTTATATCCATTAGTACATCTTTGTCTTTAGTATTATCTATAAGTTTATTATAATCTACATCTTTAAGATCTCTCGATTCTATAGCATTCTCTTGCATTTCATGCATGTTTTCAAATTCATTAATTTGTTTTATTTTTACAAAATGACATTTTTTTGGATTTGATTGGACAGAATAATCAATCAACTTTCGTTAAATTTTTACGAAGTATATAGTCACCTCTCTTTAATCTGAACCTCTCTAAACTGAACACTATTAAATTTTTTCTAAACTTATTAGCAAAATAAATATATGAAATCTTTCGAAAGATATTGCATGCCGAAATCTTTTGAAAAAATTGCGATCGACACAAAATCTTTTGAAATATGTACAATTTTTCGAAAGATTTCAGTATGCATTTCTTTTAAAATATTTCAAAATATATTTCAAAGTATTTCGAAATATATTGCGAAATATTGCGAAATAGGCCAAATAAAAAAATGCAAACCTCTACCTAATTATCCTTTCAGGAGTCGTAGAAGGTAATATTTCGCATATTATTATTTAAATCTGCAATATTTTGCAATATTTTGCAAAATTTCAAATTTTTTTTAAAATTTTCGCAATTGAATATAAAATTTTATATTTTTTTTATTTATTATTATATATGTTACATTTTTAAATTAAATATATATTTTTAATCAACATTATATATTTTATAATAATAAATGCATATATAATTTATTAATAACTTTATTTTTTTAAAAAATTTAAAATTACAAATATAAAGCAAAATAATAATTGTATTTTTATTAAAAAATAAATTAAAAAGACAAAAAAAAGTAGCATTATTTATATAAAAAAAAAACAAACAAAAAAAAAGTTTTACATGTCATAATCAGGTTCTTCTTGTTTTTCATCGAATATATCTATATTTTTGTTGAAGTTGTAGATTCTTCATCATCTTTTTAAATATATTCGAAAATTTCTAAAATTTGAACACAATGCAAAAAATCGCAAATTTTTAAGAAATTTTAAATATATTTGCCTTTTCTTAGCCTTTTTTTTGCCTAAAAAATATTTTTTCAAATAAAAATTCAATTTAAAAATTTAAAAAAATTTTGTATTTTAAAATATAAACTTACTTTTTCGGAGGCAAAGGTCATTTGAGATAATTAGACGTATCCTATAAATTTTTTAAATGTTTAAAATAATTATAAAAAAAATGTAATAATATTTTATTCGAATTCTTCTAATACTTCTTCAAATTCTTCAAGTTCTTTTGGTTTGTTGCTTTCTTTTATTTCTTTAGTATTTAGTGTCAAAAAAGAATCTCTACATCATGAAATTTTATATATAGATATTAATCGATATATAACAGTTAATTGTTTTATATCGATTAAAAAATAACGATTAACTGGTCGAAAATTGATATATGGGGTTGAGTCAGTAGAAAAGGAACAAATCATTTTTAGTAAAATTTTCTTAATTTTTAAACTAAAATATCTTGACAACTATTTAATCAAATTTGCTAAAAAATTTTTTATTTTAATCTTGAAATTATATAGAATTAAAATAAAAAAAAAATTTATTAAATTTATTAAGATAGTTGTTAAGATATTTAAGCTTAAAGTCAAGAAAGCTTTTACTTAGAAAAAATTTGGCCCTTTTCTACTGACTCACCCCATATATCTATAATCGATATATATCATTTTATATATTATAATCGTTATATATCTATAAATCGATTATAATCATAATTATTTAAAACGATATATAACAATTAACAGATCTTTAATAATTACATACCCGTCACGAAAATTTCAACCCAAATCACTGGGCAAAAAAAAAAAAAAAAAAAA
>QKWP01000148.1:430655-474734 GCA_003550325.1 Gigaspora rosea | reverse complement strand
AAACTTTCTTTCTATTTGGAGACAAGACCCTGCTGCCCAATACAATTTAGGAATTTTTAGTCAAAATGTAATCCTATGGGATGACCAAAATCCAGAACAAGTAATTGATGTTACCCCAAAGGAAGAAACAGATCCCCTTGTCGAACTTAATGAATTACTGCGACCATTTGATGAAGACATAGAAGCCCTCTTATCTGAAAAACCGATTGAGAAACCTAAAGCAATAACTCCATTGCTAAAAGACTTGACCCAGACTCTTAACCCTCAAAAGACCACTCGAACAAATCCTTTTCTTTGAGAAACTTGGACCGCACAAGTTGATAAAATCCTACAAGACCTACCGAAGTTTAAACAATCTCGCTGAGGACAAAGACAGGCTGTTGAAGCCCATTATTATTTGGGAACAATAATAGAAAAACAGACCGAACATAGAGACCAAATTAGAGAACAAATTCAAAAGGTAAAAGGAGACCGGAAAACTCAAGACATCTGGAGAGGAGCCCAGAAAATTAGAAAAATCTTCACAATTTGTCCCAAGGACTTAATGTACCAAACCAATTACCTTTCTGTGACCCAAGTGACTAAACTGAAAGATGAAGTTTACACCGCTCTATTGGAAGAATTAGAGAAGGAATTTATGGAGTAAATTTTCTAAGGGGATGGAAATGTTATAGAACGATAGTTTATTATATTACCTTATTATTTTATTATTTCATTTTTATTATTATATTTTATTATTATATTGTATTATATTATTATCTTGAGAAGTTAGAATAGTTAATACTACTTATAATGCTTATACCGATTATAACGATTATAACGATTATAACGCTTATAACGATTATCACGCTTATAACGCTTATGACGCTTATAGCGCTTATACCGCTTATGATGCTTATGACGCTTATAGCGCTTATACCGCTTATAACGCTTATACCTTTATAACGCTTATGTTGCTCTTGTAGATTATAGCGTTTATCATTGTAAATCAATGCTTATAACGCTTATTCTAAAATGTATTTAAAGACACAGAATTTCCCTTAGTCAAACTAGACCAAAACACCTCACTTCTCTTATATTTATTATACCTGTTATACTGGGATTTCTTAGGAACAGAAACCTAAGGATAGTCCTATCTTAGATTATTAATAAAGAAACTATTTATCTGAATAACACCAAGTTTATTATCAAGTAATAGTAAAATTGATAATTCCTCATTGAATACTCTACCGAACTGCTCTTAGAGAAGAGTATAATTTCTTACAGACTAAGGAATTATTCCTACCTCTTGGACACCTCTATAAACCGATAAAGGATCCCTGTAGCCGTGTCGTTGTTATAGTAAGGAGTAAAAGAAGGCCTCCCTACTGTAACACTAGTATTCTTTTGATCCAAAAATAAGTTTACTTAAGACCCAAAGTCAATTGTGATAATAAATTCTGTGCAAATCACAATTTTTCATATCTGACCCAAGGAGAACTAATTTTTTGGACTTAGTTTTTGTAAGTAACATAATAAATTGTTTATCAAATGACTATATTGTTACTATATCTGTATTATATAGTATGCCAGGCATAGCATTGCAGGGATTTATTGTTGCCAGAAGTAGAATAACATTAATAAACTTTAACAAATGATTTGACATTAATTTCTTCATTAAATCTTTGCAAAACTAATAAAATTTTTTATAAATTTCCAAATAAGAAAATCTAAGAAATTCCAAATCTTTATAGTAATTCTCTATTGCACTAAGTGTAACTCATGACTACCTTTATCATTATTTTTATACATGATTAACCATATTTATAATAATCATATTGTAACTGGGAATCTTCATATTGATTATTGGGTAACTCTAATTTTTAACTCTTAATTTTTATTTGAATTATTTTCTTTTTTGTATTTTTTACGTTTTATTTAAAGAACTTTAAAAGCTGAAGTAAATAGGCACAATAAAATAAAACAAAAAAAAGGCATAATATGAGCAAAGTGAAAATAAGAGTTTGAAAAAAGTTATAAAAATTAAAGGTGATAAAACAAAAAATAATATAAATAAAAAAAATAATAAAGCGAAGGCCAAAAGTTAGTAAAGCACTATATGAATATAAATATAGAACACGTGTAAAAAAAATAGTATAGTAGTCCAATTAACATCTAGTGAAACGCTCCTGGGATTATTTATTTATTTTCAGTGGGGAAATTATAACAGAGTTTACTGATGATCATAGTACGTGGATGGCCCTTCAGACCATCCATGTGCTATGTAGTGTTCTAGGCAAAATCTATTTCCAAAATCTGAAAGGCGAAACCAAAATAATCCTAAAGGCGAAATAAATCCAAAATTTCTAAAATTTCTGAAATTTCTGAAATTTCTGAAATTTCTGAAATTTCTGGAATGGGTGAAACTTCTGAAACCTGGTGAAATCTCTGAAATCTGGCAAAACCGAAATAGCGAAATCTCTGAAACATTTTCATTTTTTTTTTACATGTTTGGATTTCTATTGTTGTATATTTTTCTTGTACACAGAATTATAAATTATTTTGTAATTCTAACATTTGATTATCTATCTCTTAATATAGTGCATAGGCAAATTTGCTTTTGTAATATACATATGAAGAATAATACTAGGTAAAATAACAATTTATATAATTTAAAATATTTATTTAAAATTTACAGTAACATATATTAAAGAGTTAGCCAGTGCGATGCACTGCCACTCTATGATTGACCAATTGGGATGCAGAATCAGGTGTAATGTGAAATCGAAGCGAAACAGCTATTTTTTTAAAAAATTGCTTCAAACTTAAAATTTTGACTATGAAACTACAATTTTTTCTTAACAAAAAAATTCCTAGCGAAATTTTGTGTTAAGGGGAGACATCTAAACATTGCACCTACCAATTCTCTAACACTAATCTTAACCTGGCCGCTATTTGTTTTGATTAATGTAAAAACAAACAAAATGATTGGTCAATCAGGGGTGGCGATGCATCGCACTAGCGATGAAAAATAATTGTCATAAGTTTATTAGAATTAGGATTTGGAAAAATTATTTAACAAATAAAGGAAATGATAATTTATCGTTATCGCTATTCACATGTTACGAATATATGATATTTCGGATAAGTGAATATTTTGTCACAGTATCTCCTAAATTGAACTCATACTCCGTTTCATTATGCTCCAGTAGTTTTTCTAATAAATTTTCTAATATTAGATTTCGGAATTTCGCCAGGTTTCGGTTTCACAATTTTCAGACATTTCACCTGGTTTTGAACATTTCGCCAGGTTCCAGACATTTCACCAGTTTCGCCAATTTCGGAATTATCGGATTTCAGGCTTAGGGGCAAAACATATTTTGCCCTATTTTGGAAATTTCGCCTGGCCGAAATATATAATTTCGCCCGTAACACTAGTGTTATGATCATTGGTAAACTATGTTATAACTTCTACTCCCCCAGGAAATAAATAATACTAATTTACATACATTGTGCAAAAGATCCCAGCCTGATTTATATGATTCCTATGAAAATAGAGTATGTAGAATTTCCAGAGCTTCATGAATACGATTACCAAAAATCTGACAAAAATTTCTTATGTTGTACAATCGAAGATAGTCAAAATTACTGGCTTCATAATAGCATCATTTCTTTCAGTATTTTGTTTCATTATTCAAATAAAAGGTTGAGATTATCATTTATTCTCTCGAATTCGTGTTCAAATTTTGAAAAATCATCCAGTTATTTTATTAAGCCAAAGTTTTTCTCATAAAATTATAATGCGTTGTAACCCTTTACTTACATGTCGAATTCTTACAATCAATATTTTGTTGGATTCTTTTGAATAGTTGCTTATTTAAGTCATTGGTAGCACTAGATTTTGAGGCAACAACAGCATGATATAGAAACAAATTCTAAAAAAACTACAAATATTTAGAGAGAGGACGGTATGTATTAAAGAAAAAGAATTCCTAGATCAAAAATACATCACAAATACTTAAATACCTAAAACAATCACAATCCGTAACTATATATCATTTGTATATAATAACAAATATTACCATTAATAGTAACGTAATTGATACATAAGATCTAATAAATAGCATCATACAACGATCTCATGTGCTTAGGCACGGGAAAAAGAAAATTTACATCAGAAAATGATAAACTACTAAAGAAATTTGAGAAAGAAAAAATTTATTAAAATTATCTAAATTAGATAAAAAAAAAAAAACAAATATGCAGGTAGATATCGGATCGCATTATAAAAGTGCTTATAATCAAAGTAATACAATTCAATTTTTTTAATAACAAGAATGATATTATCTATAGATTGACAAATTTTGCAATCACGAATCCATGGCATTTAAAAAATTTTGTGATGCAATTTTATAAAAATACTCCAAATTATTTTGTCTGAGCATTGATGCCTTCGAGGATAATATCTAGTAACAGGGCCATTAGACTCGCCAGATACTGACATGTAGTCAATTCACCAGATGCAAGGTAATAAGCACCAAAATATGCTTCAAATGCATTGCATGGTATTTTCTTACTGCTATAAATCTCATATTGTTCATTTTGTCTAGACCAAGCATAAGAGAATATGCCGCCAAAATTTTGTTGGAACAACATTCTCATGCTTTGCTAATATCTTTTGCTTCATATTTTTGGAGATATCGCAGTCTGCTGATTTTTAAGAGACACGACGTAAGTGCTCTATCTCCTAGATATTCTAATATCTCCCATATCTTATTACTTGATCGATATCCCACTGCGATTATTGAAAAATATGGATCAGAGATAATCGGTAGGACCGGTAAGTCTTTTCTCTTGTTCGTAATGAATTAATTAATTACATTTTAATTACCGAATTACTCAAAAATATAATAGTTTGACTTTCTGTGGCATTAATAATACCTGTAATTTTGACTTTGTTGGGGATGATCTATTATTCCCTTTCATATATTTTTATAATTACCTTTTTCAAATGATTGGGCTGAGATGACGAACTTTTCTCAGCTATTACTAATGGTTTATCAGATTGAAATAATGATGATAACTTTGATAACACGTGCAAATCTGTAAAAATTTTTTAGTTACCTGGTCACTTTTTGGATTTTTTCATAGATGTGGTGGACCTTTTCTTTTCTTGCTTTCTGTTTTGTTAATTGACGGTGTTTCGCTATGCCTAGATGAAGTACCAACCTCAACATCATTTGGATTAGGCAATGCTTCAACTGACGCAGCATGAGAGGCTTCGAAGAACTTTGATACAAAAATGATCAGCCAAACCATCAATTTCTTCCTTGAAAGAAGGTTACATATGCAAGGAAAATTTCTTTGCATAGTAAATTTACAAACCAACTTCTATATTGATATTCACTGCTTTCTTCATCATTCAATACATGATTAATAGCATAGCTACGTGATTATTTTTAAGATCATCAAATTTTTTTAACGATTCTTTAAGTGCTTTCTCAAAGTTCCTGAAAGCACGCTCTCGAAATTTAAAATGCATTTCATTGTTAATTTCGTACATTTTGATTGTTTGTACTTTATTACGTTGTTGTGTTGAAATTATAACTAATAGGAAGATAAAAAAAACGCGTGAAAATTCTGGTCGATTAACAATCAACCTGTGAACTTAATCGGAAAAAAAAAATTTAAATATCATACTACGCGATATGTTTATCAATTTTGATTGGTTGGTTCGTTACACGAATTTGTCGAATACTTCTGTCCAAAAATTACATATCTCAACATTTCGATGATTGAGATTTCCGTACAAACTCATAGATCTTATTAATAATTTACAAAATCTTCAATTCCTTACCTATGGTGCAATGATAATATACGAGAAAAGAACCTGAAGTACGAGTTAGGCAGTTTGCAGAAATATTGCCGCTAACATTGCAATATCCTGACTTAAGATATGGGGTCTGTTCCTTGAAAATCAAGTTTTGATCATATGATTTACTATGTCCCGTAAGGTTATTTTCAAGGAACAGACCACATATAATACTTGGTTATGATATATTAATATTTTACTTAATCGTTGCACTGCACCCTTAAAAAAACTATTAATTGATAACCTTCATGAAGAGAAAAATGCTAAAGCGCTAATCGAATTCTGTATAAGTGTAAGATCATTGAAATTCGTGGATGAGAAGTGAGAACCTCATTGAAGTTTTTTTTTTTTGAATGATAATATTTGAAAATGTGTTATAATGGTACCATTGGAAAGCATTGTTGTTGATTGCTAGTTAGTTGCATGACAATGTCACGCAAAATCATAAAACAAAAGATATTGTGTTATTGTAGAATATCAATAGAGAATGAATAAGCAATAAACAAATTTGCTTGTCTATTAATAATAATAAAAATTATATTTCGAAAAATTCTTGAAACATTTAACTGAAATCGATTTTTAATCATGTAAATTATATATGTTGCACGTCAAAATAGAGCCTTGGTAGATTTAAATACACTTATGAAACGAAATTTTAAATTCATTCAAATCAGGAAAAAAATTTCGAACTAACCTAAAGTTGATTCTGAAATCATTTAGCGCATATTCATTGTTAATATTAAAAACATTTGAATTCAAGCAGCAATATATCGCAAAGCTATATATTAAATTTATACACGCATATTTACTTTAATCATACGTAAAATTTGATAGAATTAATCATTTTGTATTGCCTGCGTAAGAATATTCACATCCTCTTAAGCACACTGAATTGTTCTTTTGACAGGAGCATAAATTTAGCCGGCATCAACTAAATGACAGTCGATTTAGTAGAATTATGTCCTTTCGTAGATATGGCTTTTAGAAAAATTGCATAGTGTCACGGGATCTACAAAATTGGGCACAGTAAACTTGTGATTAAAAGAAGTAAATACCACCCCTATTTGATTACATTCACAGGTAAGGCTTGTCGGCCGAATAAGATAAACAAACAAACGCAAAACTCAACCATCCAAAGAACAAGTGCGCATAGGAAAAGACAGATATAATTACAAGTGGCTGTAATATGAAATATTACAATAAGCGAAGCATAGCACTTTTTTATTATAATATGTAAGCCCCTACGTTAGAATTAGTTTTCTTTAAGGATGTAATATGTAATTTATCCCTAAGCCCCTTGAATTCTTTAAGATAGGAGAAACTATAAAAAGACAAAGATTTCGCTATTGTTAAAAGGCATCCTATGGGATTCCTATAATTAAATTACCTTTAATAAATTTCCTTTAATAAATCATTTTAATAAATTAATTAAATAAAATTAATACCAAATCACCAACGTCACGCCTCTGGCGAATTGCCCTATAATATAAAAACTATATTTTCGAGTATAAATAATTAAACTATACGATTCACTCTGTAACAATAAATAGTAATCGTATTAACGGAAGCTTCTAATCACTCAACACTGATTATGCTTATAAAGAAATGGTGTGGCATGATTTGTACTATTCCCTCAACGAAATTTAATAATGTGCAGTTAATTCTTCTTTCGAAATAAATTATAAAAAAATAATCGCATCTTAACATTATAGTTACCATCCTTGATCACTCTCATCTTTATTATTATTGAAAAATTAGTTACTGTTTTGAAAACTTCTGAGGTCGTTAGTGCAAGGTACATCCTTACTTTTTCCCGCTGACAAAACCTCTTGGATGAACGAACTAAACCTGATGTTAGACATGACTTATCATTTAATTGATTGAGATTTCAATATTTTATGAGAAAATATAATTTTAACAGAAGTAAATGGCATATTCATTTCCAAATGCGCAATGTATCAATCCTATTTCATTTTTTAATAAATTTGAAATGATGATGTTTGTCATTAAACAAAAGTTAATTAATTTCGTTTAATGAGAGTCTCTAAACACTCCCATTTCATTTTTCAGTTTCAAAATTTTGATAAACAAATAAGATTTATTAAATCCCGACTTATTTCCGGAATACGTACGTCAGAATGGAATTTATGTAGATTTCGAATCAATTTAAGCTAGAATCTAAATAAACTTAAGTTGAAACGAAATTTAAATACACTTAAATCGTTAAATAATTTCATAATAACTTAAAAGTTGATTCTAATCCACTTAGCGTATTTTCAATTTACATAATAATAATGCACCACAAAGTTATTTATATATCTATTATAGTATAGATACTAATTACAATTATATGATTACAAGTGTGATTGTTGGGATAGCAGCTACTTTCCACAAGTCAGCGTGGTCTTTTTACATTTACCTCATAGCTACATCTTACATTGCATATTTTTAGCATCGATTGTGTTTTGTGAAGCTTCTAACCTTTTGAAGGAATATTATTCAAGTCAAGGAATTGTTTAGGTCTTAAAGGAAGAATTTCAGCCACATTATATACGATTTAAGAAAACCTGACTTGTATCCAATTCGATTCGGTACATATTGTTTTTTAGACTTTGCATAGAAGTATCATACGATCGCAGCGTATTCGATCATGTTGAGATCACTAATTTGATACTCATTTTGTGAATTTTTTATTTTATTTATTAAGCAGTGCTTTCATATTATCACAATATCTTTCAAGAGAGTCTACAGCAACATTTCTATAATCTCATCGTAGTTTTTTTCTATAAATTGTAAAAAATTAAATGAATTATTTATACTGTATTTATTTTTAAATAATATCCAATGGATCTTGTAAAACCTTTGTATAAAAATCATACTTTAATTTTCTCGTGTAGTGAAATTTTTGCGATGTCGATTAACAGTCTTGTGATCGAAAAATTTTGTAAGTAAATTTTGAATTCATTGCGAATAAAATGGATAGATATTCTTGTAAGTCAGAGTATAAACGATTTGACAAATAAGTTAACATTTTTTTTATTTTTTTTTCTAAAAAAAATATTTTATTTATTTGATATTTGATAATGATTAATTATTTTAATTCGGAATCCATTTCAGAATTAAAGTGCGCGAATCAAATTTTGACAGAAATAGATGACGTATTCATTTTCAAATAAGTGGTGTAGTAACTTTATTTCATTTTCTGATAAATTTGAAATGAAAATCCTTGTCGTTGAAAAGTTATTTTTTTCGTTAAATAGGAGTCTTTAAACACTCCCATTTCATTTTCCGATTTCAAAATTTTGATACACAAATGAGGTTTTTTAAAACTACCATTTATTTTCGAAATACGCTATTTTTTTTAATTCTGAAACCCCCTCATAGGGGCGTTTCAAACCTAAGGTTTCTCTGAATTCTAATTAAATTAATGACGTATTTAATATATTTAATATCAATGATATATAAATCCTATTTATTTTTATTTGTAAGCATATTTATTATAATGATCCTTTTATGATCGTAAATTTTCTTTAAAAAAAGTTTCCCCGGATATCCTTTTTCTTTTTCTGATATCGAAATTTCATAACTGAAATAGAACTTTCGAATTCCCACTTATTTTCAAAATAAGCTACCTTTGAAATTTCCTAATATTTAGGTTTATGGATTCGAATTAATTAATTAGATACGTGCAAAGACGAAGTAATATTACAAAAAACATCTTAGCGAATTAAGTGTAAACATGGCTATAGTCTAAACCATGATTAAAATCATTATAGTGTTAACTCCTTTATGGTATGTATTTAAGAAATCAAATTATTTAAAAAAAAATATTATTAAAGGTTAAAAGCAAGGTCTTTATATATTTTACTCCTAACTTCTCTTGAAACTTTATTTTGTCTTCCATTATTTCATTAATTATTTCCCACTTGTGTCTATGCGTTATGTTCTTAAACTCTTAATATCATTTCAAGTATTGTTATTATCATGCATCAAATAAGAATAACAAGAAATACTGTATAGTAAAATAGCTATACAAAATATTTAATAATGAAAGTATATTCAAATAATGAAAATAACGCAGATAAAAATTTAACAGTGACAGTGATAAGAATTTATTAGTTTGGTAAATTCAGCATTTAAATTATTTATTTCTTTGAGCTACTTCATCCATTCTGTTATTTGTTTATAAACATTAATAGATGAAAATTTTAAATTAACAATAATCTTAAAATATTTATCCACATTACATACATTAATTCTAATTTCGTCATAAACTAAATGGATGAAATTTAAATTAATAATAATATTTCAAAATATTAATTTATCAATTATTACATACATTTTGTAAAGTTTAATTAACTTTCTCTATTTCTCTCATATTAGCAAATATTATTGTAAATTGTAAATCCTCTCATATATATATCATATACTTTTATTAGTTAATTAAGCTTACTTTTAGCTTCTAATGCACAAAGAAAATATTTATAGCCCTCAAGTTTTAATCCATTAAGGATAATTTTTTCCATTTCTTCCACTACACGCTGAAATTCATCAAATGCGAGAGCATATCTGATATTCTTTTTTATAAAAAACTTTTTCATAAGAAACTTTTCCTTCGTAAATTGTTTTTTTTTATGGCAGAACTTGCTACTTCAATTCATTTGACCATCATCAACATAGTTTCTTTGAGACATTGCACATTCGACTAAGATCATTATAAATATTCTTAACAATTCTATTTATAATACTGAATATAGGAAGACTTTCAATTAAACTGTCTAATAAACATCTAAATGAGCAACTCAAACAATCCAATCTCTTCAAAAAACTAAAAATACCAAGTAATTAAATTATTAGGATTGAATTATAATTCCATAGTTATTAATAATACCTGATAAATGACGAAACTAATATCATCGATAAACTATGGAACTATTATTCTTTTTTTAATTTTTTTGTAGAATCAATTTATTTAATAACAAGCCGAAAAAAAAATTGCTGTTTTCATGAATGCTCTAATTTTCCCATTTTTGATTAATATATAAATGACATCCCTGATTGTACAAATGAGATCACGTAACCTTCTGCAAAATGCAAGATTTATGTAAGTATACATTATTGCCCAATAATATATACTTATATACAGGAGTTTTTCAAAAATCATCAGTAATCCATATTTTACTTATAAAACAAACTTTTTGTATCTTTTAAAAAAAATCACTACAAAAAATTAGATTATATTTATGTCTTATTTGACCTTAACCTTAACACAAACAAACAATATGTTTTATTGTTTCAATAGGTTTTTTCTGTATTCAATTTGATCTATCCTGTCCAATCAGGACAGGGTTCTTAAGTTTCCAATAGGAATTCGGGGAAATTAGTAAACCCTTGTTTTCTTATAGATAGATAGACCACAACAAAAAATAACATTAATTTTTAAACCATTTAAAATTTAGCATACCTAGAGCTGCTATAAAAAAGCTTTTTGAACGAAAATATTCTAACATTTCATTATTCAAATTGATTCGACAGAGGTTTCGTCAATCGTCATGAATTTCAGGGTTTCATCAGACAAATAAAGACGGAACCATTTTGTCATCGCAATAATAGTTTCGTCAGGCATCATTTTAACATATACATACCGTTTTGATATTTTTTTAGTGGTTTGTAATCTAATTTTCCTTTAATTTTCAAAATAACATTTTTAATACCTTTGAAAATTCAATGTGTATATTTAAAATTAGAACAATTATATCATTATACATATCATTTCAAACATATAATAAATAATAATTTTACATACGTCCGAAATAATAATCTTAAAATTTTCAAAATTAATACAGTATAGCATATCCCATGTTGCTTACGCAATGCATTTAGGTATTTATCAGTTATACTCATTGATAAATCTCAATGGATAAAACAATTAAATATTTACCAACAAAGAAATTGTGCAAAAGGCATTTGTTCACATTTTTTAGTTAGTCTCTTATTATTTACATTACTTCCTTAATTAATAGATTATTTGATTTCTTAAACTACTTCGATACCATGATATAAAAATTTCATGTCAGGAGTAGCTTTAAAAAATCAGAGAAGCTTGTCAATGAAGTAACAAAGCAATCATTATTGCGAGATCAGATGACTTTATTGGACCAAATGTCCAATCTGTCATTTTAGCCTTTATAAGATTTTTATTTATTGTTACACTATTGATTTGATAGTATCATGTTGATTGTATGTATTTTCTTGTTCATACTATTTAAATTGAGTTACTAGAGTGATTTCTGGAATCAAGTTAGGGCGCTGACATTTATTACCTAATATCCATTTACTATAGGGGCTTACCCCCCACCCCCAGGTAAGATCTATAAATAGAATTTTAGCCAATCAAATTTAACTAAGGTAAGATTTTTCTTGACCCCCCACCCATTAAAATATTACCTAATAAATGTCAGCGCCCTTACTATGGTTATTATAAAATAAGTTAACAACCAATTGAGTATACACAGTATATAATTAAGATTGAGTTAGTTTTATAATAGTTTCTATTAAGATTACTATAAAAATTTTGCAAAGAACTTACTCACTAATGCAGAACACATACATAGTGGTTAAGTTCATATTGAAATTATTATAATTTATATCATGAGTTACTTAAAAAATTTTGACATAGAACTTGCTATTTCAGTGACTACACTATATAATTAAGGTTGGTTTAGTTTGCATTAGAATAATTGTGATTTCTACTATGAGTTATCATAAAAAGTTTTGTTACAGAACTTACTGATTATTTTAGTAATATAAGGTTGTGTTGGTTTGTATTGAAATAATCAAAATTACTATTTTTACTAATGCAGTATTTAGTGGTTAAGTTAGTTTGCATTAAAATTATGATTAAGTTACTGTAAAAATTTTGTTACAAACTTACTGCTACTCTTTGATCACAATATAAGATTAGGTCAAATTAGTTTGCATTAAAATTATTGTAATCTCTACTATAAGTTAAAAATTTATCTACAGAATTGTTATTATGGTGACTACAGTATGCAGTTAATGTTGAGTTAGTTTGTATTAAAATTATCATGATGTATATTAGTTTAGGTTGAGTTGGTTTGTATTAGAACTATATTAATTGCAATTGTTAAGCTACTTTAGAAAATTATTGCAGAGTTTACTTACTATCCCAATGACC
The DNA here is from genome assembly GCA_003550325.1 of Gigaspora rosea. Taxonomy (NCBI): domain Eukaryota; kingdom Fungi; phylum Glomeromycota; class Glomeromycetes; order Diversisporales; family Gigasporaceae; genus Gigaspora; species Gigaspora rosea. Next base: position 461,685 of record QKWP01000148.1, on the reverse strand, counting down.
ATAGTATGCAGTTAAGGTTGAGTTGCTTGGCATTAGAAGTATTGCATATCAGCAGATTGGCATAATTGGGTAAATTGACTAATCATGATCGAGGATTATCAAAAAAATTTTGCATGAAAATTTATTATAGAGCGAATTTTCACAAAAATGACCTTTTTAACCAGCTTTGCATTTATAACTAACTACGTAGAACATTATGAAATTCATGTATTTAATTATAAGCCAAAAGTAGATTAAAAAGACCATTTTTTTTGAAAATTAGCATCTGAATTTACTCTTGATAGTTACCAACCCATCTTACAATGCCCAACCCATTCTAAAACACCTGAGTATTTCAACAAATGGTAAAAGTACTTCTTTCTACAGCTTAGAATAGCTCTTTTATTGAATTTTTTTGGTTTTTTAACTTGTCTAGACGTCAAAGAAGCCCTTTTGTTAGTTGTAACAAGTGCTTCATTTGTTAGTTTTTCAATGTCACTTAGGAGCAACATTTTTGTATAACAGTTTATTGAAAAAGGCCCAATTATGCTGATCTGCTGATATGGTAAAATTCTGTTATAGAACATACTGGTACTTGTTATTCTGTATCAGCAGTATGTAATTAAGGTTAAATAAATTTGTATTAGAATTATTACTAGGAAAATGGAAATATTTAGGGTCCAAAGGACCAAATATAAACCAATAGGCATCAGTTAGATTGTTTTGATTGTTGTTTTTTTATGTTACACCTGATCTAGCCAATCAAATCACAGATATCAACTACTTTTATCTCTACAGTATATGTCCTTTGGACAATAAGTTTATACAGTTAAAATTGAGATAGTAATTATTATAATTTTTGCTAAGAGTTCTATAAATTTCTGTTATAGATTTATTTGCTGTAGCTATAGTATGTGGTTAAGATTAAGTTAGTTTACATTAGAATTATTGTAATTTTATAATGAGTTACTATAAAAATGCTTTTATAGAAATTATTTGATAACTACATAATGTGGTTAAATTTGAATTAGTTTGCATACTGTTTGCATTAGAATTATTATAAAATCTATTGTGTTACTGTAGAAAATTTTATTCTAAAACTTACTTGCTATTCTAGAACACATATATAGCTAAGTTAACTTGTATTTGAATTATTATTTCTTAATATATTATGCAGACAAATTTGCCTGCAAAATTTATTTTTTGCACAATTGCTAAAAAAGTAAATAAAAGAAATCCCCTAAAATATATTTAAATTAATTCAGTTAGCTTTATACAATACTTTGGTTTAATTATTAGCAAATGCAGTATTTATATTTTAAACAAATAAATTTATTATAAATATTATATAATTTAAAATTTTATTTTGTTAAAAAAATTGTTATAATATATATTAAAATTTTTTTAAGAATATAAAGTTATAAATTATATTCTTAAAGAACAAAAAAATTTTAAAAAATTCTATACTAGTTATATTTATAAATAAATTAGTACAAAGTTCTAAAAGAACCCCAAAATATATATAGATAGGTTAGATTTATTATAAAATTACTAAAAATAAAAAAAGATCTATAGAAAAAATCTCAAAAATAAGCAAAAAATTACTATAAATAGAAAAGATCTATATAAAAAATTCCAAAAATAAGCAAACTAATACCTGATCTTTCTATTTACATTTTGGGATCATGTTTTAAAAATTCAAACTATTAATTTGTTAATATAGCTTTATAGTTAAAAATCAGCATTTAATTCTAGTACAGAGGTGTTATAGCTTAGAATAAGTATTAAAAAATATCTATAATATAGTAAGATATAATTAATCTGTAATTAAAATATTTAATAATAGTAAGAATACTTATATAAATTAACAATTAGTGATTTGGAACTTAAATATATATAATTATTCCAAGTATTGTTAAATTATAGCAACTTAGAAAAGTTAAAATAAAAACTATAAAATTTTATACTGATATTTTTAGAGTTGGCATTAAACAATATCCAATAAATTTTATTGACCAATTGGATATTTGGCTATTTGAACATAGTCCAAGTATCCCAAATATTTTTTGAACCTCTAGTATTGAACAATGTTTAAATAAATTGTAAATTATTGGACATATATTCAAATATCAATTAGACATATGTCCAATTGTTCAATAATTTTATTAAACAATTTAATAATAAAAGCTTTATTGCTTTTAACTACAAAAATAACAATTATTAATTTTATTTTTAAACTTACAAACTTTTTATAGTCTTTAATTTATAATATTTTATTAATAAATGTTTTTAATTCAAAGTATTGACCTTGGCTAATTTATTTTATTTAGTATTTTTTTTTATAATATACTTTTATTTTAAAATTAAAAATAAAATCAACTACTATTATTATTTTTTTTGAAATACAAATCATTTTATAGTTTCTAATATTCTGTTTAATTGATGATCTGAATAAGATCTGCAGAGTTACTATATTGGGACAATAGTAAATTTTGGGGATAAATTTTTATTATATGCTTCAATCTGAGTGGAGTCAAATGAAAAGTATTTTTTTTATTAAGTTAATGATACATGTCAAGATGCATCTAACGGGGTTTAAATAATCAAAATCGGCCAATGGATGGTAATATATTATCAAAAAATGATTGNGCCGACTATATAAATCTCTATGTAAACAATATTTGTTTACATATAGTCGGCCATTTGTTTTTAATATAATATGCCATCCACTAGACCTGATTTGGATGATCTAACTACCATTAGATGTGTCTCGACTTTCAATTAATTGACATGTATCATTAACTTAATAAAAAAATACTTTTCATTTGACTCCACTCAGATAGAAGCATATAGTTAATATTATAAGAATTTTGCCCCAATTTCTAATATAGAAAATTCTGCTGATCTTATCCAGATTAGCAATTAATTGATTGTATTTTTCTAGAACAAAACCAAATTTATATTTTTAAATCTTGTATATATATTTAGGATGTTGATAAAGTACACCACTAGTGTTCAATACTATATGTATTTTGATCAATCAAAATTCATAAAATTTGTGTAATGTGAAGATTAGGTGTAATCTGAATTTTTTGAAAAAATGTGTTTTTTTAAAAAAATTGTCTATATTGAAAAATTCTGTTTAAGAAACATATCTTCACATTCTAACAAAAAAATTCCTTGCAAAATATTAGTATATACTAATCCTAATCCAAACCCAAACCCTAATACAAACTCTAACCCTAACCCTAATGGCAAAAAATTTTTTGGCATATTATAATTTGTATTTACTAGTGTTGAACACCACTGGTGTGATATATACATGTTGTATATTTATAAATATATTGTAAGTAATAAATTTAAAGTTGATTCAGTTGTGTAAATATATAAATATGTATACATATTTTATAATAATAATATTAATTATTATACTTTTAATTATACTATAAATTAGAAATATTTTGTATTAGTAAATATTGGCCTAAATTAAGTTTAATTTAGGCCAAGATTATATTAATTTTTTTTTAATATTCAATATAAAAAAAGTTATTATATCTAATCAAATTATTTGCACAATTGAACATTGTCCAAATTATCTAAATATCCAATATTGTAATATGCTATTTTTAATTATTTTAGCTTTATAATATTAAACTAATTTATTAAAAAAAGTAGTTATTACTAGTTGGATTATTGTGCAGAGTTTGAATACTAAATAATTATAAATTTTTTTTTGTTTTTTTTTATAATTTAAAGTGCACATCTTGGAGCTTAGAATTTTTATTTAAGATATTATAGATTATAGTAATCTATAGTAAAATTACTAATATTTGTTATATGATATTAAAAAAGTACAACTAGCTATTTATACTTTTGATATTATTTTATACTAGCTATTATACCTGCAATCTGACTATGTAATTACCTATTTAACTTTTTGATTTTTTGTTCCTTTTGTTAATCCTATTCTGTATTATTAGAACAATATTTCAGATACTTTTATTTTATTTCTAATATAAGCTATAGTAATAGTCTTATTACTGGACAAATGTTTCTACTATTTAAGGGTAGAGTATATGTAAATCAATTTTCATATGGTATGCATGGCAAATCAAGACCTTATATAGAGAATAAAAACATACCACTAATAAAAAATTTTGAGAACGCAATTAATGTTTTTCAAAATCTTAGATATTTTGTAGATTAAAATATACTTTTTCTTAATATATAAATTTTAATAAACAAATTATTTTAAAAAAGTATACTTGTATATATTATAAAGTTTGCTACGATAGCCTCAAATTTGCCGTGGTGCACAAAATTATTAATTTTGATTGGTTAGATCATATAATCATCATATGATTTTTGTAAATAAAAAAACAATACCCAATCTTTAACTATATGCTTCATAGCAAATATCTAACCAAGATTAATAATTTTACTACCATTAGAATCACAAAATCTACTCTACAATTTTTATAATAAATTTTAAAATAACTTACTTAATAAAATTTTCTTTAATTTTAAAAAGAAAAAATTTTTGCCATCAAGATCATATGAAAATTGATCTACATATGCTCTACTCTTAAATTCTAGCTTTTATATCTTTTAAAAAAACTTAATAGAGTAGTATCTGTTTTATACTGTACAAGTATTTATCTATACTTTGGTAGCTTATATATTTACTAAGTTTATAATTGGAGTTATATATAGTAATAAATTATTTTGGGTTTTGTTATCTGAAATTAAAGTTTTTTTGAAATTGTTCTTGATTTATTTTACTTAAAAAATAATTTATTTGTAACAACTATTACTATTACATAATGCCCATAAGATCATTAGAGTTAGGGTTAAAATTAAAGATATAATTTATTAGGATTAGAATAAAATTAAAATTAATATAGTCAAATCTCATTATAGTTACTCTTGATATAGTTACAACCTTAATATATAGTTACACTATTTTTAAGCTCTAACTAACTCTTATAAATTATATAAAATTTGATTTTTATAGTCACAACTTGTTATAATCACTAGATTTTTGTTTTTTAAACTAGTGATTATATTGAGGTTTGACTATATAAAATTGTAAGCAAGTTATTTTTTGTTAAATGTGCAATAGGTATTATTCTAGTAAAATTTTGAATTATAAATATAGTTGTTACAAAAGATGCATAATAGGTTGTTAAAATTAGACTAATCCTTTACTTAAAACCTAAAATTTTTGATACTTTTAAAGTAAACAAAATTATAAAAAATACAAATATAAAATTTTATTTGGTCTTCCTTATAAAAAAATTTTTAATTTTTTTTTGAGAATACAAAATAGGCTTTTTTCAAAAATCAATTTTAGTAGCATATATACTTGAAGTTATAGCAATACAATATTAGACCCTTACTATTATCTATTTTTGCTTTTATAAAATTTACTCAATTCTAGTACTTTTTTATATATGGGGATAGCTAAAGTTAGATGCATCATGAGATTACCAATTTTTCAATTTTGAATTAAAATTGATTGATATTAGAATTAGAATTAGATTATAGATATAAATAATAGTTTATATATAACAAAATTACATTCTCAACACTTTTATTTAGTGAACCAAGACTGGTTTAGATAGCTGTTTTTTATATTTTTGTCTTTGTTGTCTCACTTTGTTTTGTTCGAGCAGATCTAAGCTATATATCAGGTAATCTTATGATGTGCTTTGCTTTAGCTAACCCCTATATATAGCAATAAAAATAGTTAGATTTAGAACCTAAAATTAAATTTTTTTTAAAAAAATTGTTTTTGAACTATTTTGCCTAAAACCAAAAAATTTTTATCCTTTTTTTGAATAAATAAAATTATAAAGAATATAAATATATAAATTTTATTTGTCTTTCTTTATAAACAATTTTAATTTATTTTTAGAAACCCAAAATAGGCATTTTCAAAAATCAATTTTAGTAACATGTATGACTCTTCCTATCTTTTTCTGGTTTTATTTTTTCAATTGTATTTCTACTTCTAATTTATAAATCTAGAAGGATTAGTCTGCTTAGATTTATATACTAATAGTCTTTTTTTTTAGTATATATTTCTAAAACATATATTCTTTTTGCAATACAACTCTAGCAGTTAGTTTGCAAGGTTCTTTTAAATACTTTTGTTATAAGTTTGCTCTTGGTTAAATATTATCAAATGTTTAGCTACTTTTTTACTTAGATTTTGCCAAATGGGTTCTGATTTGCCAATTTCTAAAATTTGTAGTACTTCTAGAACTTCTTATATTAGTTTGTACTACTAAATGTTTGTGTATATTTTTTATATAATAATATATAAATACCTGGTTAGCTACCAAGTATATATTGTTTTGATGTAATCCAGATTACAAATCTGCTAATATAATTAATACAAATTAGTTACTATAATATAGTTAAAGATTATTAAAATATCTTTTAGTAAAATACAAACTCTATATCTGTTATTTGGAGTACCAATACCCAGCTATATTATATTGCTATACCTATTATAAATATTTAGAAATTTTTTATAAGATATTGTAATAAGAAATTGTTAAAAATATTAAAATGTAAAATTAGCACTTTAGAGATATCTGGTCTTCAAATTGAAGTATCAACTATCCTACAAGTTTTAGAAAGTCTAAATTATTACTACAACAACTAAAAATCACTTCTATAGAAATTATTTTAAAAATATTCTTATTATTAAAAACACTTAAGGGTAGAGTAAATATAGATCATTTTCATATAGAATCATTGTGCAAAAAAAATTTTTACCTATGTTTCACAAATATGCTATTAATAAAACTTTTTTAAATAGCAATTAATTTTAGCTAAAAATTTGTAGTATGTAGATCAAATCCTTCTATTTATAGTTTAAGTCACTGTACCATTTTAAAAAAAACCTATATGTATATATTGTAAAAGTTGCTTAAATTAACTGAAATTTGACTAAGTAGTACAAAATTTTTTATTCGATCAATGTTCTAGTATAAATGATTATCCAATTAAAATTAGGAATGGCAAATGTTTTAAAATGTGATTGTAACAATACAGTACATAGTATATAGCTTTAATAAATTAAAGCGATTAAATTTTTTTATATAAATATATTTTTTAATTTATATATATAGCTTTAATAAATTAAAGCGATTAAATTTTTTTTTATATATTTATTTTTTTAATTTATAATAATATATGGCAATGACTTTTTTTTTAACAAAAAAAACATCTCGCCTAATAATTAGACTTTAAAGTTTTTAATATTTATTTTGTATTTATTTAATATTTATTTATATTACACAAACTATTTTTACAATCTAATACTAAAATCTACCTTGTCATTTAATACCAATTTAACTCTAACCTCCAACTAAACCACACTACTATCTAAACATGAATCTAACTTTTACACTAATTCTGCAGACCCTAACCTTGTTATTAAACTACTCTATAGCCTAATTCTATTCTAATCCTCTTTCTAAACCTATTAATAACGCTAATCTAAACCAACTACTTGTTTTAATCATTACTTTATACACAGTCAACAATCTAAACACTAGCCAAGGAAAGACAAACGATAAGCCAAAGAAATTAACAATATAATGATACTGCTGAAATACTAGTACAGGAAAAAGTCAATATGAGTACAATATAATATGGCCAACTCACAGTAACAAATGCAATATAGTACAGTAGCAAATGCAACACGGCACAGTTCCAGAAAGTGATAAAGTAGAAACACCAGTAAAGTGATAAAAGAAGCGCCAACAAGCAATAACGGTGATACTAAATATAAAAAAAAAGAAAAAAATATACTTTTAGTAAAAAAGAAAAAAAAAGTAAAAAAGGGGTATACTTGTCTATATCGATATATAGATTGATCTGTGAAACTGCTAATTTTCCAGTTATTTTAAAAAAAATAAAATAAAAAAATACAATAGAACTTATCTTTACTTGTTTCCAAGTAGCGCAAAAGTAAATTGTCTCTAGCTGCTATAGCTTGTATATACGTTTGTTTGTATATATGTATATATATACATATATCATCAAAGATTCTATATGTGTTCGATTTCTATTTGTGTAATTGCTATTACACAAAAAAAATTCAACTGATTTTATATGAAAAATGATCTATGTTCACTCTACCCTTAAATCCTTTTGTCCAAATGTTATATAATATACTATTTGGTATGCAGTTATATTTCTTTATAATTACAAGTTGGTTGCATTCTATTTTAGTAATTATATATAGGTGTAACTATAAATAAAATATCTTGTTATATTATGTAACCAAAGGCCAATAAGTTTGCATATTTGAAATACTGTACTATTAAAAACGTTAAAATATTTGATAGCAAATAACTTTTAATCTAGTAGTCTAATTTGGATAAAATAACTACTAGAGTATTTGATCCAATAAAACAATTTTAAAGAGTCTAAAGTCATTCAAATCTAATTACAAAATGCTAAGAATTAAGGATTTTTTACTTAGATATTTAAATTTAATCAATTCTTAATATATAAAGTAATATAGATCCTTGATAATTTTAGAAACTTGTGATTTGATTTTAATATTCTAGAGCTTATTAGAATCACTTTATTGAAATAAGAATTTTGGTAGTGGTTTTATCCAAATTGGACTACTGCATTAAAAGCTATTTGTTGGTGGTTCTATGTAAAAGCAAGGTTAAATTGTTCTCAGACAGCAACAATTGCTATAAGCTTAGTTAACAAAATGCAAAAGCTGAAAAGCTTAAAAGAAGAAGTGAAGATAAGTAATAGAAGTAGTTTGAAGCTAGTACAGAAATGCCTTGAGGAAAAGGAAATAGAATAGAAGGTGTTAAAGTCAAGGCACATATAGGAATTGAAGAGAATGAATATATGGATAGGTTAGCCAAGGAGAAACTTAAAAGCAAAAGGTGTTTTAAAATTAATAGTAGTTGGGTTAAAGGATTTAAAATAGTTTCAAAATGGGTAATTGTATAATAGACAGACCAATTAGAAAATTTGTTGAGAAAATCACAAATATAATTTTTAATATAGAATAAAAGTACTTGTGTGATTAGGGGGCATCTATAAATAATGTTATGTACTCTCTCATAGTAGTGCTTGACCCTCTCTCTACTATGTAAAAACATTTTTCAAATTTCATATATGGAGTGGAGTCAATAAAAATGGGACAAATTTATTAAATAGATTTGTCCCATTACTATTGACTTCACCCCATATTTATATATAAAAATTTACAAAAACTTGAATATATTGTGATATCGTAATCTGATTTAGATAATTTAGGTACCATTTGATTCATCTTAGTGAGACGAATCCAATGATACTAAAATTATTTTATTTGGCTCACTGGATCAAAAGTTATTCACAAAAAACTATTGATTTTATAGTAATTTTATAAGAAAACATAATAGCCAATAGTATTTGGCTAATACCTTTTGATCCAGTAATCCAAATGAAATGAAATTGGTACTATTCGACTCCTCTTATCTAGACGAATCGAATGGTACCAAAATCATTCAATTTGGACCTCTAGATCAAAATTTATACAATTTTTTCTAAAACAATTACGTTTTATTTTTTTGGCCCCTACTTATTAAGAAAAACATTACATTCATCCAACCCCTCCTCTCCCTCTTGTATAACATTATTTATGGATGCCCCTTTATAGATGCAATAAAAAAGAAGAAAAATAGTAAGAAAGTTGATTGGGCAGTACATGGGCCCAGTTCAATAAAATAAAGGGCTGTAATTATAGAAGTACAAAGCAAAACAGAGCCTAGGTCAATAGGATTAAACGTATTGACAAGTCTCTGCTGGTGTTAGCATTATTATATAAAAGATATTCAGGAGTGTACGAAATTGATCAGTACATAGCCTATTACAAAAAATCAGAAACACAAGATCACTTGGCAGAATATGAACTTTACAGAAGTCTCTAGAAGAAAATAAAATATAAGGTTAAAGAAAAGTACTCGTTAACAAAGATACCAAGAATTTAAAACTGTTGAAAAGGTACTCTTTAGTGAAAAAGTGTATGAAAAGATAAAAAAACAAAAGTTAATAATTTAAGACTTAGTCCTGGCGAGTATAGATAAAAAAATAGTAGAGGAAAGATAGCTCAAAAATAAAGCTTTCGAAGCTTTAGACATGAAGTTTCATGAAAGGATTTGAACATTATATTGTGAAGCTATCATAAAATAAGAAGATCTAAGCAGTATAAAAGAAAAGAAAGAGAAGTACTGAAAACAGAGAAAAGGAAAAGAAAGAAGAAGTAGAAGTAAAAGAAGTAGAAACTACAAAGAATAGAAAAAGACAGAAAAAAGATAAACATGATGAAGAGAAAGATAGCATTAAAGAATTGAAGCAAGAAAAATTTCAAAGAATTTTTAATAACACCAAAAACATAATTTATAAATAGATCTCTGGCTTTACTAGACCAATCTAGCTTTTTGCAGATCAGCCTATTAAGAAAAAAAGATAATTTTTTTGGACATCTTGACATTAGCAGACAAGAGCTAGTCAATGAATTTTTGACAAACACTTTAGAAAGTTAAGAAGCCCAAAAAGAAGATGAATCTAGGCTGTAGCAAATTATATTTAGGTACCTTAGTAATCGGATGAGTCTTTATTGTTAAAAAGGTATAAAATACAATGTTATATAGTATTTTTATATATAGTTTTAAAAAGGTATAAAATACAATGTTAGTTAGTATCGTTAAGCTAAAATCATGGAGCTTCTCTACTTTTTTTACTTTTTTTTTTTATTTTTTATTTGTTTATTTTTTTTATTTTATTTTATTTTTTTTTGTATTTTTTTTTTTTTTATACAATTTATGTATACTGAAATAGTATTTTTATATATAGTTAATTATTTATATCTTATACAATAAAGGCAGGATTGCCAAAAAAAAATTAAAAGCTATTTGCTATCAAACTTTAAAAATTTTAATAGAAAACTTTAAAATATATGAATATGAATATTGGCAAATCAGATTTTATAATCCATATTTAGTTAAAATTTGGTAATTATAAGGAGAATTTATTATTAATAAAATAGATAAATAATTAATTTTTTTGGTAAAAGTAATTATAAATAATTTGTAACTAAACTAAAGTTTTTTACTATATTTAAATTCATTGCACAATATTGAATTTTATATAAAGGTGTAACTATATAGAGTGTAACTATAAAGAGGACCCAGACATCTCTTATATAGGTCATAACTAGATTTTGGCCAATTTTGACCCAATTTGCTAAAAATGACAAAACTATATTTATTTAAATAACTTCTAATCTAGTAATCAAAATTGAATGTTAGTTACACCTCACTAAAAGCTTTATTTAAAAAAAAAAGTTCATTCAAATTGGACTACTAGATACCAAGATAATTGCCAAAAACTGTTTTTTGCTTTTCAAATTTTGGGGGTTTTTGCTGAAATGTGTAATGTATGACATCTGTACTATATGTCCAGGGTCCTCTATAAAGAGATCAGATTGTATTAAGTTTTTTATACTAAACTTATAGAGCTTATTAATAATTTACAAAAGTTTTAATTCTTTATATTATAGTGTAGTAATAATATACAACAAGAAAAATATAAAAACCAAGTTAAACAGTTTGCTAAAATATCATAATTAATTTGTAATATTTTAGTTTAAAATTTAATACTTAAGGGCAGTGTCATTAATAATGATTTGACCCGGTTGGCCTATAATCAGGTAACTGACCCGAACTGAAAGAAATACAGTTAACTAATTGAATAAAATGCTTAATCAGATAATTCAGCATAAGGGGCATCCATAAATAACATTATACAAGAGAGGGTTGGACGAACGATAACGTTTTCTCAATAAGTAGGGGTGTCAAAAAAATATAACGTAATTTTTTTAGAAAAAATTGGCTAAAATTGAACCAGTGGTCTAAATTTAATGATTTTGGTACCATTCGATTCGTCTCGGTGAGAGGAGTCGAATGGTACCAATTTCATTTCATTTGGATCATTGGATCAAATTTTATTGGCCAAATACTTTTGGTTATTATGTTTTCTTACAAAATTACTAAAAAATAAATGGTTTTTTGTGAATAACTATTGATCTAGTAATCCAAATGAAATAATTTTGGTATCATTGGATTCATCTTACTGAGACGAATCGAATGGTACCTAAATCATCCAAATCGGATTACTGTATCACAATATATTCAAGTTTTTGTAAAATTTTATAGATTTTGAAAAAAAAATTTTTTATAGTAGAGGGGGTCCAGCGCCACTATGAGGGGTACATAACGTTATTTATGGATGCCCCCTAATCAGTTGATAGCTGGTTAACTGATTACAAAAACAGTTGTACTGCATTAGAGGTATTACCATATAGGATAACTTTCTCGTGATTGGTCAATGTACAATAAATATATACGTTAAAGCTTTAATTAACTTACAAAAGTACGACTAACTTGTTTGAAAAAGAGCTTAAAGATAATATATAGTAACTTTTAATAATATTAGATTAAAATAAATTACAATACTTGATGCTTTACTAGATATAAAAAAGTGTTTGGTAAGTAACTTTATCTTTTGGGATCTTGACATTAATAAGTTCAAATCTTTTTTAGTATTATTTAAAAAAGTAATACAAAACTTGTTTATTCAATTTTTTTTAATAAATAGGTTCTACATTATTCATTCGTAGTTTATATTTAAGATAGGTTTATTATTATTACTATATTACGGGAAATTATAACTATTGTTTGACATTGTTAAAAAATTTTCATAACGATTGGGATGTATATCAATTTTTCGGTCAAAATTAAATCGTATTCAATCACTTTAATATTGAATTGTATATTATATTTGTGAATTCAAGGTTTTTAGTTAGTACGTATACAACAATAACAGATATCATAATACTGTATTATTATCGTTATTATCGATATCTTTATAATAAATTTTGATTGCCCAGTTGTCACATGATCTGAAAGTGACCAATATGGCACGATTTTTAATTTACGTGATCAACCAATCACGAGAAAGTTATCCTATATAGTTATGATTCAAGTCAAATTCTAACCCGAATCTTTTGACTCGAGTCACTATTTTTTGACTCAAGTAATAACTCTACTAACCCAGTTGACTTGGTTAATCCAGACAACTTGGGTTAACCAATAATTCAATCAGAAATTCTGATCCGGTTGACCCAGGTAATTCGGATGATGCAGGTAGTATGCGGGCCAACTGAGTTAACCGAAACAGTTCCAGTTAACCTGATTGGAATCGGGTGGGACTGGTTTGGATAACTGATTAATGATTTTGATCTCAGTTCAAATTACTAGTTATTAATCATCTAATTATTTTTTATCAGAGGCCTACCTCTTCCCTCTTTCTTAATATATATATGGGGAGCGGTCAATTAAAACACGGCTTATAGTATTTTTGCAAAAATGAGTTAACAATACTATCAAATAAAGCATGCATTTGACTATATAATTTAGCATTTAAAGCATCAATTTGCATAATAAAATTTTTGTCGATGCCTATTTTTCTAAATGCCGTATGTAATTAGAAGCAATCTAAAAATAGATTTTAGAAATTAGCTTGTTGATCCTTGCTGCATAGTCATAGAAAAGAGCTTGTATGATTGGCTAATTCATGTAGATCAAAAGGTTCTACTAATAATAGTTGTTGTTATACTAAATTTTAAAACGTGATTTTCTCAAAATGGAAAAAAAGCTATAAGCCGTGTTTTAATTGACTGTGCCCCATATAGTCAGGTTCTTATATATAATTTCAACTTTTTTTACACCCTTCCCCCTAAAAAATTACCTAATTTTTGTCACTCCCCTAACTAAAACAGACCCTAAACAAATTATATGATCATATTTAAAAAAATTGCTAATATAGATCTTTTTTTAAAAAAGATTATATTTGAAGAGTAGATATTAAGTAAAAAGAAGATTATATTTAAAAACAGATAATTACTAAATAGAGTAAATTTGAAATTATACTAATAGAATAAGTATTATAAATCTTATATTAAAATATACCAATAAAAATATAAAGTAAGTTCTGTTGTTTTTTTTTTAAAGAATATTGTATAGTATTTTGTTTAAAGAATATTGTATAGTATATTTTTTAAAAAACATATTTATATTTCAAAAAAGATAAAAAAGACTAAATTTCTTATTAAATATTTGAAATATACTATATATACTAATATAAAAGTGCTAACAAACAAATTTACTATGATGCCCAAATAAAAGCTTATATAGATTGTATAAGGTTCTGCTAGAACTATATTTTGCTCAAACACATTTTTTATTGATAATTGTTATAGTAATAAAAAAAATACAATATATTTCCAAAAATTAGCTACTTTGAAAATAAGCTACCCTTTAATTTTTGCAAAAATTTCAAAAAAGCTATTAGTAGTTGCTATATATAAAAGTCTAAATTTTAGTAAGTAAACCTCAAAAGTGCATTAAGTAAACTTGTTCAGAACATCAAAATATATTTATAGTAAAAATTTGGTATTATTTGGACAACTTTTTTTAGTATAATTTTCAATTTTTCAAAAAATTCACCAATTTGAAAATAAGCTACCTTATGTTTTTTGTGTAATTTTTGGCCCAAAATAGATAGCTTATTTTTGAAAATATATAGGACTAAATATTAATTGAATTATGTATACAAACCAGAGCTTTGAATATAAGTGAAGATTTTAGTTCAAAGACTAAAAAGAAAATAAAAAATATATTTTATTAATATTTGACAAATTTGATATTTGGCGAGGTTAATAGAAACAGGCAAATATTTTTTAAATAAAATTTTTTAAGCTTTAGTTTAAATATTTAATAATTATTAAACCAAATCTAATAAAACTTTTTTATGCTAAATATATATAGTTATTAAATTAAAATAAAAAATATTTAAAAAATTTGGTTTAATAATTGCTAAGATATTTTAATTCAAATTTTTAAAAAAAGTTATTAAAAATAATTTATTTGCTTTTTATTGACTTTATTCTATTTATTTTTAGTTTCTATAAATTCTTTTTATTTTTATATCTTTTTATTTCTTTTAATAATTATTATAAGTTTTTTAATAGTAGTATTGCTAACAAAATAATTAAATATAAAGTTTGTTATATAAAAAAAAAATAAAAAAAATAAAAAAATCAATTGCTATAATAAAGTTATAATTTATTTTTTAATTTTAGACCAACTTAGGCAAATTTAACTATGTATTTGCTCTTTTTTTTAGCTCTGATTTACTTTTTTAAAATACTAAAATAATTAAATAAAACTTTGTACAATTATATATGAAAATAAGAATTACTTTTTTGCAAAATTAGTTTTTATATTATAAGAAAATTAAGATAAACATAAGCTAAAAATAGATTATTTTTAAAAAAAATTTTTTTGAAAATTTTATTACAATTTTTTTGTAATCTTATTTAGTTTTAGTTTTAGAACTATAGTTCTTAAGACAATATTATAATTTATATATAGGATGACAACTTTTATTATTACAACTTTAGCAGTTAGTGATTACTTGTAAAAATTAAGACTTGTATTATAAGTACAATTTTTTTATAAATAGAAATATATAGAATTTGAAAAAATCTAAAAAAAATTTTATAGTAAAAGTTTCAAAACAAATACTTTAAAATTTTATAGTAAAAGTTTCAAAACAAATACTTTAAACTTTTATTAAACACTAAAGCTATTTCATAATTTTAAAAAATTTTTATAATTATATTAATAAAACAGAATTAATATTATATTTTTTACTTAGAAAGTATATAGCTAAAATTAATATAAAGTTTTATTAAAAAAATTTAAAATTTTAAAATCAATGCAGGCAAATTGCCTGCATTACAATTTAAGGAATAGATTATTAATAAAGTATAATAAAAACTGAGAATAAATTAGTTGATTAGATAATAACAAAAATAGCTAGTTATTTTGTATTCTTACTATTGCCAATATAGTTAAATCTAGGTAATACCTATACATGAGAACGAAAACATTTCGGGTTCTAAAACCTGAAATTAAAATTTGAAGACGAAATTGTTTTTGACCTACTTTACTTGAAAGACAAAATTATTTGATACTTTTTTTGAATAGACGAAATTTTAAAGAACATATCTATATAAATTTTATTTGCTCTTTCTTATAAAAAATTTTAATTTTCTCTAATGAAGACGAAATAGGCCTTTTTCAAAAATCAATTTTGGTGGTATCACTAGTAATACCTATTTAGTATAGTATATTGCTTTAACTGAACTAGATATTAGATAGGTATCATGATTTTTTATACAAATTCTAGTAAATTCTAGATTTTTTTAAGAAAAAAATTATGTATTAGCAAAAGATATCAGTACAAAATCTAATTTAACTAACTTAATATAGGTTTAAAAATATTATATACTATTTTTTAATTGTTTTATTGAAATTAAAAATTTGCTTTAACAAAATTTATTGTTCAAAAAAATAAATTTTAATTCAGTAAGTGATCTATATTTTCAAATTTTATTAAATTATCAATAAATTTTCTGTTTGATTATTATTAATAAATATCTAATTAATTATATTTGAAATAATCACTTTTTTTATTATTAATTATATTTGTATAGATTTTTTTATTTTATTATACTTGAATAAATCCTCTAGCTGCATATTATAATTCTTTAATATTTATAAATTTGTTAATCATACAATATACAATTAGTTGGTTATTCTAGTTTGTTCAATTTTAACTTTTTTTATATGTTATTATAAAACTTTTAAAAAAATAAAACTATTATGGTGACAGATATTATATAATATTTTTTTTGGGGGAGTCTTTGATATCTTATATTAAATATATAAATTAATAATAGCCAATCAAATTTTTTTTATTTAGAGAGAAGGGGTATAGTAAAAAGATATTGTGCACCACCCTAATCAGAATGGGATGAGCTTGGTATTGTTCAATTTATTTCATTGAAACAAATTAAATGCTATAAAAGTTATTCAATTCTAATCACTGGATCACATAAGATATCATAAATTCACCAAATTATCCCTATTTCTCTAGAATTTAAGCTTTTTGATATAATGTGTAATCCATTTAGTATCACTTTAAAACAAAATAATATATTACTAATTTTATATAAAATAATTTTAAATCATGTATAAAGTTTAATGCAAAAAATAAACTTTTTTAATATTAAAATAAAAATTTGTATATTAGTTATTTTAATTTTGCCAAACAACCCCTTTATATCTTATATTAAAACTAATTGTTATTAAAAACTAAGTATTTTAAACCAATTATATTAATTTTAAAATTTAATATTTTATGAAATTAATATTATTGATATTAATATTTAATAGTTATTCGGTACTTCGTGCCGAATAACTGAGGTATTTGAAGAATGATTTGATTAGTCTATTTTAAATACCGAAAGTGCGCAAAATTCGACCGATCAGGTCATATGCGCAAATACCGGTAAGGAAACATAATATTCGAATTTTAGTAAAGCGCGGTAACGCTTTACTAGTATTCAAAACATTATGGTACTGTAGTTATAAGTTGGATTTATATTTATTGATTTTGAATATCAACTATTGGTCGTCGTTTGAGATTTTAAAGTTTTATGTACGTGAGTTACACATGTTGCCCGGATATATTTTAAATCCGTAGGCTAACGTGCGTAACTCACGTGCATAAAAATTTAAAATCTCAAACGCTGGAATTGGTAAATGCAAAAATTCAACAAATAGAAAATGCCGTATTAAAAGATTATAATTATAGTATAATTTTCCAAAAAGTTATTTTTACTATTAGTTGTATAATTGTTTCGTTTGTTACTTTTTGTTAAAAGCAACAAGTTTTATGTAAGTTTTTATACAAAAAAGACCAAAAATCAAAATCAGCCGATATGTATAAATATAAAGCTTGCTTGCAATTTTTTAAATTTAAAAATTTTGTTCTTTTTTTTTTGCAGAGAAAAACATTCGAAAAATATTCGATAATTATTTTCTCGTAAGGGGGAATTAACTGTTTATTCTCACATTTTACTGATTATTTGCAACCTAAAAAGTAAGAGTGAAAATCTTGTTATATACGACTAGTCAAATGGAGAATAAAAAGTACAATTTATTCCCACAACGGCGGGAACAAGAGATACATCCCCGGTTTTCTTGGGAACGAAGGGCCCACAGCAAGACGGAGATCTACTAGGTTATTTTCCTGTAGTGGTGAAATAAAGGTATTATTCTTCGTTTTTATATGATGTCATGAGATCATATATAAAAATGTAGAATAATTATAAAAGTTTATTAATAAAACTAAAAAATTTTCAAGCTAATACAAAATTAGTAAATACGTAATCTAATTAGAATTAAGAAGATTGACGATATATAGAATTATACTACAGTACTAATTCAGAAAGCGTAAAATATTATACAGTCATCTGTTATATTGATAGTGGATACTTATGTACGTACATAAAGTACGTAATTATTTTTATTGGTGTTTTTAATGATATGGGATTAGCTTAATGGTGATCGGGATTAGCAAAACAATCCCCTTAGATCTAGAAGTGATCTAGATCACGGAGGATTATTATTATTAATAAACTACCCAACTAAAAAGAGTATATAATTAAAAATTAATTCAAACATTGAAGAAATTTTGAGCTAATACAAAAATATATAAAATTTTCAGGACCTAATTTGAAGAACAATCCGTTGAAAAACTTAAGAATCATTTGTATGAATTCACATGCAGGACAGTAATTGAAGTAAAGAAAGATTGATATAATACTAACAATATACTAACAATGCACCAACAATATAGATGCTTATTTTGATATTTTGATATTGATGGAATTTTTATTAAAGAAATTAATAACCAACTATCGATATCAATATAATGTACTGTACGATAGATAATAAAAAAAAACCCCCAAAAAAGGAAATTAATAGTAACTCACGGAGCTTTCTTAATTTGACATACCGGTAGATAATCAAGGGTAAAGCCAAAGAGTAATAATTAAATTATATACTAAATATCGGAAAATTTTCAAATAAGAAAATTTCTGTGCCAAGTTCACATGATAAGAAACAGTGAATAACACAAAGATTTGCGATCAAATAATTACGATAATGATAACGATAATAATAATTATATAACAATATTTTCACGCGATAACCAGCAGAAAAATCACGCAACATTAATATCAAAATTAAATTCAAAATTATTAAATTCAAAATTAAATTCCAAAATAAATTCATTATTAATTAATTAAAAAATAAATTCAATATTATTATTAAATAAACGATATATTCATATATATTTGATAGACAAAGGATTATAAAAAACTTTATGCCAATTTATCATTATTCAATCATTTTTGATGAAAAAAAAAGCGGTCACATGCATGGGATTATATTATGCAGCATGTCCACGTGCGTCACAATTAAACTATTTTCAAATATTGTTTCTTTATCTCACCTTTCCTTTATAATCTTTATTTGCATGATATAATTACGAATTAAATCAAAAAATCAAAAGGCGCAAGAATGGACAGATTACAAAACTTTATTATTTCAGAACATTAAAACAAAAAAAATTTTTTTTTTTAATTTTTCAGAATTAGTCGAATTTTAACGTTAATAAATAGGTTGAACCAATTTATAGGTACACTGATCTATAATTACAGTATATATTCAGTATGTATAGGTTAGAAACTATACGTTGAAAAATTTTAATATTTATTATGTAAGCAGATGGCTCTGTGATTTATATACCAATTAAGTTATTTTTTTTAACTTATGTATAAAAAAGGTTTATTTTTTCGGATGCTTTCTTTCTATTGTAATAAGTTATATTCATATACTGTATATAATAATAAGTTATATTTATTTTTCTTTTTCATAGTGAATGTGGGTCGTATAACAGTTGTTATACGCCAAATAGACTCACACAAACTCACAGTATAACAGAAAAAGAAAAATAAATCCGTTATTGAATGTTCCGCATCCAATAACAGCGTATCTGGCTTTGAATTTAATGTGCTTGACAACCTGAGCCCCTTCGGGGCCCAGGTTAGCACATTAAATTCAAAGCCAGATACTTCTTTTATTTGTCATCCAAAATGATCATCCCGTGATCCTTCGGATCACGGTATTCTCATTTCTCCTGCCAAATAAAACTGTTATTGGATGCTACACATCCAATAACTATTTAATATACTTACGTATATATCAGATATATATCAGAGATATATTTCTTTTTTGATTTTAAAAATAAGAATTCTTCGTGTGCACGTGCAATATAAGTGAACTGTAAAGCATTTGTATTACATGGGTACGTGATACAGTACATACGTAGTGTACTGATACTGTACGGACATTACCCGTTGCATGGTAATAGAAGATAAAACGCGGAATTGAAATCGTGTTAACGTACGTACGTACATACGTACGCACCTACGAACGTAGGTACTTACGTAGTAAGTACGTACATAGGTATGTATTGTACGTAATCATACGTCGGCTGTATGTAAAAGTATGCAAAAGTTTAAAGTTTTACATTACAAATCATTAATTAGAAATAAAGCTTAGCTAAAATTATCTGGACTCAAAAATAACTTGAATAAAAATAAGAATTGCGCCATTAGTATTTTCGTATTTGCTTCTCAATTTTTAGTGAACAGGCTGAAACATTTTTACAAAAGTGTTATTGAGATAATCAAAATTATTATGTTTTTATTTAAAAAAAGCACGATACTTGTATTTCTTGATTAGTAAACTTTGAGAAACATTCGTTTACATAATACATTTTTTAAAAAAAAAATTTGAATGTCCTTAATCTTCATATCTGTTGTTATACGTTACTCCATGTAAATACTCCATGTAATACTCCATGTAATACTCCATGTATGTAATACTTATGTAAATAATATACTATTTATACTATCGTTTTATTCGTGTTACTATATTGTACTATCTTTTATGCTCTATTAAAACGCGTATTTGTCAAAACATGGATTTAATGTTTTTGAAAATCCTTTTTATCACAAATGAAAAAAATAGTTCTTGGAAAATTCTCACGTGGATAAGTTTAATCCTACGCTACACAAAAAATTCGTAATTCGTGAAATTAAAGGGTTGAACGATTTTTAATTTTGGAAATTTGAATTAATAAAAATCTTGACTTATCAAATTGATTTTTTTTTGCACGTGAACGGTTATACTTCATTTATGCTATTTTTTTTTTTTTACTCGCTTCACATCCCGGAATGTCAATAAATATAAATAAATATATTATATGTTATATATGTATCCTTATATGTTTTTTAAAGGTTCAAAGTTTTAATATTTTAATAATATTATGATAATAAAATTAAAACATATCGATATATAGAAAACATATACAGATATAAATTTATATTAAAATATTAAAAATTTAAGGTCTTGCTTTAACGAAAAAAAAAAACCGTACATACATAAACTATTTAGGTTCATAGAGACATCCAGTTGTGCATTTATTTGTTGCATTCTTCCGTAATCTGACATAAATTATGCTGTATGTAATTCGTGAGTATTTTTGTACATAATCAGATTACATCCTTGAAATATTTATATCAATGGGACTGGATTTTAAAGTTTTTTTTCATTTTTAATTCGAATTACCACTCGTAATTATTTTTCGTAATTAATAAATAATAATAATAATATTTCGTAATTGTTACTTTATTTATAATTATTAAAAAAAAATATATAACTTATATATCGTTTTTAATTTAATTTATTTTTTATTTTTTTTTTTTGTTTTTCTTTCTTATTCTGCACTCCTTTAATTTTTGCATGATTAAAATAACGAGAATTAATTTGTTTGTTTTAAAAAATAATCACGTGGACAACCAAGAAAGTACATAACAGATAAATTTACTTATCTTTTATAAATTTCTTATATCTTAATATCTTTATATCTTTAGATATCTTTATAAATTATCCTTAAAAAGTTATCTGTTACACGCAAAATTAGTTGAACCCGGAATAAGTACTTACGTATACTTACGAGTACGTACGTACCAACAAATTTACTGGATTACGGTTAAATATTTTGAAATATAAATATAAATATATATACATATTTATATATAAATTTATATAAATATATATATATTAATAAATAAATAAATACCGTAAATATATCTGATATATATATATAAATATATAAATATATAATATATTATATATTGTAATTACAATTTCCTAATTATTTCATTATATTATTACACCCACCCAAGCCCCATTTCTAATTAAACGTAAGTACGCACATCAATCAGAGACAATGGTCATGAGAATAGTGAAACGAGTTAACTTAAAATATATTTGATAGTAAACCAAAATGGTGAATACATGGTTTGACAGTTGTGATCGAGTATAAAATGATTGGTTTACCATTACTTTATGTAACATGCAATTTGGCAATGCACTAAAGTCTAACAGACATCCGATTTTCCATTTCTCAACCGCCGACTGTGTACATGCATGAATCATTAGGATTCCATGTTTATACTCTTCAAATATAATTCAATATAATTCAAATAATAAATTTCAATAGTAATTCAAGGTATTGGTGCTTATGAAAGGAAAAATTCAAACAAAGAATATTCAAGTTGTTTGGTGATCATCTTATGATTTCTAAATCAAGTTGTATTTACGATGAATTTTACTTTTAGTATAATTTTTTTAGTATAATTTTTTTTTTTTTTTTTTTTTTTTTTTTTTTTTTTTTTTTTTTTTTTTTTTTTTTTTTTTTTTTTTTTTTTTTTTTTACGTAAGGTGATTTAAAAATCATAATTATATATCATGTGATTTTATACTCATTCATATAAAAAAAAAATATTCATTTATATATATATATATATAACATTTATAATATCTATAATATTTATAAAAAAAAAATATATATATATATTTATAGTATTCACTCTCTACTCTCTATCAATTTGACATTCTTATATATATTTAATTTATATAGATTTTGTGATGGTTCGACTGATAAATCAATATACCGTAGTATGTAAAAATAAAATCCAACCTTGTTCGTGTGATTTTCGAGTCAATATTCATGATTGCCCAGAACAAAATTTTCTCGTGACTGCGAATTGGATATTAATACCCTATTGTACTATACTGGGAATAACGGCCATAATATGTTTATATAATTTGATCTTGATTAAAGATCAACCGTTCTTTTTACCTCCAAGACGTGATCGTGGATTCTTGAGACCTCGTCCTCAACATATTTATCACAGCATATCTTTAATATATTGTCCTTGTAAGTATATTTGTTTAAAAATTTGTTATTTAAAAAAATATAATTGATATTATTGATCTATTAAAATATATAAAATATATATGAAATTTTTTTGTAGTTCAAGTATTGCATTCGATCTTTTTATTAATGGATTTATATCCTAATTTACTTTGGGCTGAAAGTATGTTTTATCATGAAATGCATGAATATATAATAATATTATAAAATTATAAAATTTTTTATTAAATTTATTTATTTATAATCTTTATCAAATCTTTATCAAATCTTTATGATCATATGATCATAGTCGGTCAGGCCTTACCGAAATCATTCACTGCAGTATTCGCAATACTTTATCCATTAAGTATAGGTAATCATTCATTTATAACATTTATAAAATTTATAACATTTATAACATTTATAACATTTATAACATTTATAAAATTTATAAAATTTATAGCATTTATAAAATTTATAAAATTTATAACATTTATAGCATTTATATTTGCGTTTTATCTAATTTATTATTATATAAATAAATTTAATATTATTTTTAATTAATTAAATTTTTTTTTTTTTAAAGTGATGTCAACAACATCATTAGAAATAAGAACAAATCAAAATCAATTATCACGTTCTTCACCTATATCACCAGTACTTTCTGATATGTCAAGAGTACGTCAAGGTGTTTTAATAGACACTGCATGTATAATAATAGCTTTATTATCATTGACATTGTTTATAACGTTAGCTGGATTAACTGGATATTACGCTGATATTGAAGATTATAATACTGCAAATCAATTTTTTATTTCTCAAAATCTTACTTGGCTCGTATGGGGTTCTTTTTATATGATTATTATGTTATATCTTTGGATTAGATTTATTGGTGTTGCTTGGGATAATATGTCGGATTTGGATCGTTCTCATAAAATTAAAAGTACTGAACTTCAAATTAAATTGGATCAACTTAAATGTGGATGTAGAAATGTATGTATATATATATATATATTTATTTATTTATTTTCGATTATTTATTTTTTTATTTCGATTATTTATTTATTTCAATGATTATTTTTATTTCAATTATTTATTTTGATTATTTCGATTATTTATTTATTGATAATCTCCTGATATATTTATATTTTTTTTCAGTTATCTATTCCTGTAGTTGGTCAAGTTATTACGGCATTAATTTATCTACCAGCATTTCTATTCTATGGATTATACTATAGAAGTGATTCAATCTTTAATTTTAACGTTAATATTTTATATATGTGCATATGGGATTTTTTCATTCCTGTCATTATACATATTACTCAATGGATCATGATTAGCAAGTATGTTTGTTCATTTATCATCTCTTTATAATCTCAAATAATCTAATATAATTTAATATAATCTAATATAATCTAATATAATCTAATATAATCTTCACAATATAACATTATATAGTTTATTAAAAACGCCAGGAGCGTCTGCACCACTTTCATCAACTAGGTCAATTATAAAAGATACCGATCATGACAATAATTCTGATCAAAATAATCAATATAATGATCGAAATCACGAGGAAGAAACTACTGATAATGATATAATAAGTGAATATGATGAAAAATTAAATGATGAAGATTTGATAAATTTTATAAAACCAAATTATCAAAATTTATTTGGTGGTTCTATTGTTAAATATGATGATCAATTTATTCCAAGTCCTTATCCTTCAAATTTTAAAGATAATGATAATAATTCAATAATTGGTACTAGTTCAATTCCATTTATTAATAATAATTCAAATATTACTATAACAACAAATGATCCTTTAAAAAAACTTCCTCAACATTTTCGTAGACAATCTGATTCTTCAATAATTAAACAACAACAAAAACGTTCTCAATCTTCTTCTCCTATTTTTTTAAGAAATTTAAATGATTCTCCAAAATATTCTGATGAAATTTTTCATCAAGAATTGGTAATTGATAATCCTTTATCTCCTTTATCTCCTACAACAACAATTGCTACTATTTTTGATAGAAGACGTAGTAAATTTACTTCAACAACAACTTCTTCTGATTCTATAACTTTATCTTCTCCTACAACTCTTTATAATAATGATATTAATAGTAATAGTAACAACAACAACAATAACAATAACAATAACAACAATAATAATTTTAGTATTAATAATAATTGTAGTAATTATAATAATAATGATAATATTAGTCAATTTATTGAAAATGAAAACATTAATCGTCGTCAATTTCATCATAGTTATAGTTATAGTTATAGTAATAGTACTCCTTCTGTACCTCGTTCTTATTTTCTTCATAATAGGAGTAATAGTGGTGGTGAAGTTAACTTTGGAAGAAACAATAGATTTAATGAAGGTTCTGCGTCTTTACCTACAACTCCTACTATCCCTATAATTAATAATGTTAATGGGAATCAACAAAATAATAATAATCTTCATAATACTAGTGTACGAAATCAACATTTGAAAGAATGGTTATTGAAAAAACCTAGTCCTGCTATTCCTAGACCTCAAAGACTTGATAGTTATAGGGAAAGTATATGAAATTCGAAATTCGAAATTCGAAATTCGAAATTCGAAATTCGAAATTCGAAATTCGAAATTCTCGAGATTTATTATTCATTTTATTCGATTTATTCGATTTATTCATTTGTTTTATTTGTTTTATTTGATTTATTTGATTTATTTGATGATTATAAATAACGAACAGAACATTTACAAAATCTTATAGATACAATATATTTCTTTTCATATTGATACCCTATCGTTTGTCTTTTTTTTTCTCTCTCTCTTTTTTTCTTTTTCTCTCTTTTTTTTTTTTCTTTTCTCTGTAAATTAGATTTAAAAAATTTTTCATTTTTACACATTTTTTTTACATACATGTACTATAGTTTTTTTTAACGTTTAACGCAAACCTTTATTCAAAAAAAAAAAAATCAAAAAAAAATTTTTTTTTTTTTTGAAATGGTTGTACCATTTCTTTTTTTTTTTTAAAAGCAAAAATTGTATTTGGTTTGCATTGTATTTTATTTAATATCTTTGAAAGATTTTACATTAAAACGAAGCTCATGTTTAAAAAACAAAAATACTGAGTATATTTATTATTATTATTATTATTATTATTATTATTATTATTATTAAAAAAAAACGCGTCTTCGTAATAATTGCGTCACGCGAAAATCTTAAGTCACGCATTCGCTTTTAATTTTCGGTATGTATCAGGTATCACTAATTAATACCTAATGAAAATCAATAATTTTATTAAAAAAAATTTATTACTTGTTTACGTAATAAATAATTAACCTTTTAAATACTTAATTAATAAAAAATGGTTTTTTTTTCATAATTGAATTTAACGTTTGAATAAAAATGAAATTAAACAAAAATGGGATTATTGTAATATTAAAAATTTCAATGAAAATTAAAATAATATGTTAAATATTTTTATTAATAATAAAATTATTCTTTATACTCAATAATTATAATGGTATCATTAATGGTAAATTATTCGTGAATTTTGAATAATTATTAATTTAATAACAATAAATAAATGTTTCATACTTACTATCTATAGTAAGTTTACTAAATTAAGTACGGTAATCAAACAAATAATAATATTATATATAGTAAATATTCATAATTCATAAATATATATCAAATATTTATGTCGATTAACTTACCGTTGTGTTTTTAAGACTTGATCCTGGTCTGACCTAGACCTAGACCTTGGAGCTTATTAACTACCCATGAAAGATCGTTGCAGATGGACCAATCAAGTCTCTTTTACAATCGACTCTCTATGAAACCGCCTACTGCATACTAGCAAAAAAAGATTTCCCGCCTTATTTCGGTCATAACTCTAACCCTAACATAAGGTTTTATTAATTTTAAAAATTTTTAAAAAATTCGATTGTTTTAATTACAGAATTAGTGTAGATCATCTGATTGGTGCATCTGCGACTATCTTACATGGTTTTACTGGGGTAGCTTATTGTACGAGGGCCGAGTCTAAAGATTTAAGAGTATTAGAATCAAAAAGTTGACTTTTATAACATAACAGTATACAAGTAGATCACGCGAATACATCCAATCAAATTTCGAACAATTAGAACAATTGATTTAATTGATAATCCGTTTCCGAATGAGTGTTTGCCATGCATAGTAAAGTTGACGCATTTACTATATAAATTGCTAAGCCACAAATGCAAACAATAGTTTGTTTACATATAGTCGGCAAATTGTTTTTATTTTATATCTCGGCATCTATTAAACCGATTTTAATGATATTATACAATTAGATCCAGAAAATCATATCTATTACTTAGAAGTCTAAAGAAAAAGCATCATTCACTTAGTAGAAAAATAACTTCGGTGATGTTGCTATAGTAGCAAACCTTACTATATATGTTTATGTATGATATTCTAATTCGGAAACGGTTTATCAATTAATTGATTTCGTTTTTTAAGTACGAAAGTTTCGATAAACAAGCATTATCAAGTTAAAACCTGAAAACAAAATTTTTACCGTACCGGACTTAAACCTGGTAACTGAAACATGTTTACCGTATTAAGTTTTCAAATCCAAAAAAAAAACAAAATCACCAATCGAACGTATTAAACATTACGTAATTTCAATTTTTCAGAAAGTCGGTAAAGACATGTATTGTACTTTTAATCTAGTAGTCCTCATGTCTATACAGTAAAATTCGCACGAAAAAAATTATTTTTTAGTCTTTACTAGAATATAGATGACAAGAAATTCGATTGTTTTTTTTTTAAAAAAAAAAAAGATTTATAATGTCCAAAATTCGATGTCATTTGAGAATAATTTTTGAGAACGTATTCTATTAAAATAAATTCTTTTATTTACATTCCAAATATTGTTCTAAAAAAAAAAAAAAAGAATTTCTATAAAGTATTAAAAACGCCAGGAAAAAAGTGTACGTGATTTCTAATTTTAAGATAATCTATCAATATAATTATATTTTTTTCAATTACTGTTATGTTTTTAATTACCGTTACACATTTTATGATTGTAAATATACTAGTTTCGTACACGTGCTTTGCCACGTGTATAGGGATAAAATCACTAAAAAATAATAGTAGAATATAATATGGGGTGTTACGTATTAAAACAGCCCTTTTTTGAAAATTGAGTTTTCATTAGATTTATATAAATTTTGGCATGATCGATATTTTTCAATTATAAATGAAAGTCGATTTGCATAATAAAAAAATCAAGATAATTGTAAAAGAAAAATTACACGAGGCCGTGTAAGGCAGAGACCCGTAAAAATTTGTATATAAATTAATACAAACTAATGCAAATTTAGATTGATAATGCAAATTAAACCAAATTTCTAAGGGTAAAATTCACATGTATTCTATAAATTTGATTGGCTAATAATGTCAGATAGTGTGCTGAATTAAAGTTTCCGAAAGAGAAAATGAATGAACATAAAAGACGAGCAAGGTCAGAACAAATTTTGAGTAAATTTTTGATGTTTTCCGAAACAAATCGCAAATTAATATAAAGTTAACAGTTAATATCTTATTACAAATTAATACAAATTTTTGCAATAACGCAAATAAAGATTTGTATAACACAAAAAATTTTTACGGGTCTCTGGTGTAAGGCCAACACATCACGAGATTGCCCGATATTCACCTGTTACATTTAACCAATCAAAATCGTGAAATTTAATTAATCCCGGATCAGTCCGAAAATCAAAACAAATGATTAAACTCAATTATCTCAAAATAAAATATATCAGATATGTAAAAAAGGGCTGTTTTAATACGTAACACCCCATATTATACATGTTGGCAAAATCCAAAATTACTATAGTTTGGGATTTGTCCACACCCAAATCCCAAATACACCCCAAATTAATTTCTCAAAAACTTAATAAATAATCTTTGTTTAAACAAATAGTAGATATTCTTATTATTATAGATAACATATTGCAAAATTTTAGGCCTACTTTTTTGATTTAATTTTTTACAAATTGCAATTGTTTTTTTTTGAATTTGGGATTTGTCCGTGTTTTGCCAGCAAGTATACCTCATATATCAGATATATATATATATATGTTGTGTCCCAGATAAGAATTTGTCACAATTTGGAATCTGGTCTAATTCTACCTCTAACTCTAGCCTAACCCTAACCCTAAAGTCACCTAAGTCCTAATTCTGCTACAAAATTCTCATCTGGGACAGTCCGATTCCGAATCCGGCATCAGGACACAACATATATATACAATGCGATTGACTAATAATGTAAAATGAATAATATATAGCAATAACAGGAGTTATTTGTAAAATAACTTCATTATCTGGCTGTAAAATTTAATGTGATAGCTTCTGGGCCCCTTTGGGGCCCAGAAATGGAACATTAAATTTTATTGCCAGATAAACAAGTTATTGGTGCTTGGCATTCAATAATGGTGTTATCCGGCAGCTTACAACAACCAGATTGCGAAATAACTTGGTTATTTGGCAGTATTCACGTGTTTTCTGCCAAATAACTTGTTATTTGGCAGAAATCACATGAACGTTGCCAAATAACCAAAGTTATTTGGCAATCTGATCATAGTAAGATGACGGATAATAAACTTTACGTGGGCTAATCATAGATGCAAAGATTATTACAGTATATTAATTTATAGTTAGGGAGCACCAGAAATCACCTGATTAGGGTTTCACTAAGTAGCTGATCCCCTATCCCCATCTGATAATTTTCCTAAGCATTTAATTGGTTAAAATTTAATAATATATATAGGGAACCGCTATTTACACCATGGTTTTTGCTATGCACTATGGATTTCATGTAACATTAGATCATCAATCACCTTTTCTATTTGCACCATGGTAATATATGTTGCACTAATAAAAACTCGCCTTTCATCGGGGAAGTTTTTATAGTGCAGATCTGCGCAGATTTTTTAAAAAAACTTATATCTAAAATTAATGCAGATCTGCGACCCTGCCAGCGATCGTTAAAGAAATTTTTTTTATTTTCTGCGCAGATTTAATTTTCTGCACAGATCTTTAACAATTAACAATTCAATAATCTGCGCAGATTGTAAAAAATCAACAAAATAACAAAAAGTGTATAATAAAAAATTACTATATGCTCGCCTAAATATTAATTTTTCATATATTAAAACAATAAATTCGAATATTTATATATTTTAACAATTTAATTTATTACAAAAAATTAAAAAAAAATACAAAAAAAAAAAAATTAAAAAAAAATACTATACAAAAAATAAATACAAATTATAATATAAACCCGATTCCAACTATTGTGCTACATTGAAACTATTGTGCCATGTTCCTAACCATCATGCTAAATCCTACACTAAACGCTCGTATTAGCTATCGTGCTACTAACTATCATGCTACACATCCTATACTAACACCGTCCTTTTACCTAAACATTTAATATAATCTAACCAACCTAACCCTAACCCTATAGCTAACTTTTAAATCCCAACAACGTCAAAAACCTAATACATGGCACAACAAACGAAACGAAAAAAAAGCACCAAACTCGGCACCAACGACGAATGTATACAGTAACGCACCAAAAAAGTAAGACGTGATGGTTACCTATTCTGAACCTAAAAAAAATTAGTACTGCACGAATATAACACTAAAGCAAAAAAAAAAAAAAAA